>JANRGW010003643.1:5337-50368 GCA_024733675.1 Psilopsiagon aymara
CTTCCTCCTGGCTTCCCCCCCTCCCTGGCAGAGCATGAGGCTCAGAAAGTCCTTTGTCAAAGTAAACATTACTGAACAGCAACTAAAAGCATCGGTGTTATCAGCACTGTTCGCAGGCTGAAGGTCAAAAACACAGCACTGCAGCAGCTACTAAGAAGGAGAAAAATGACTGCTACTGCTGAACCCAGGACATCAAGACTTTTAAAAATAAAATGATAGTAACACCATTTGGTGTTTGTAAAGGATTCTTATTTTTATAAATCTGCAAAGGTTGGACTGTGCAATCTTCATGTCTAGATTTATTAACAAAACAGACACAAGTGGAAGTTTACTGGAAAATAATTACAAGTGCTGTTGTCTGGTGGTTTCATAACTGTTGTAAAGAGGCACAGCTCATGGGAGAATTAGAACAAAAATGAATAATGAGTTTAGCAAAATGTGTTTAGTTGTTGGTTGGCTCCCCTTCACCTCCCTTTTTTTCTTTAATTAAAACACACCAAAAATCACACTGACAGCAAGACAAAGTTTTGGCATTGTGGCAACCTGTCTGAAATTCAGCTGAACATATCTGTCTTAACTCTGTGGGGGGTCACAACCACTTCATGGTTTACAGCCTGAAATTTTCTGATGTGTTAAATTAATCATGGGAGATCTATTTTAACCTTCGTTGAACTTGCTGGAAAATTCTTTTTTGCTAAGGCTGGCTATTATTTTTCAATATAGTGTCCGATAAGCTTGGTCTTCCATGTCAGCACTAGTTTTTTGGAATATTTCACAACTTGGGAGCAGAAAGGGATATATTTGTATGGCTTTAGAAAGATCTCATTTTTGATACTGCAGCTGAACTTTTTTTTTCTGTTTCAAATTTAAAATCAGCTCAGATAATTAGGGGTACTGTAGCTCTTGTTATCTCTCATTGCAGGTTTTGTGAAGTGATCTGGTATTTTCATTCAAGTTCATTTAACAGCCAGTCTCTGCAGAAATCGTTACTGGAGTTGGCAGAACTTTGTAGTATTTATAACAGAGAGTGTGATTGGCTCTTCACTTTCACGTCTACTCTGTTCAGAATGTTTTCCATCAATGAAAATTGATTCAGCACCAGAAATGCTGAATCCATTTTCATGAAAGTTGTTGTATAGATGGAATCATGTGAAATCAGATGATACTAGAAAAAGACTTTCTGAAACGATTGCAATCAGGAACTTGAAATACCTGCAGTTAGTTTAAAATTATGTGCACCTAATCTAGTGATAAATCTGTGGCTGACATGTTTTGATATGATCAGATATCTATTCTGTCAAGAAAGACTGCAGAGTGGAAGGGAAATGGATGGTCATTGTCAGTGCCAGGATTCAGAGGAAGCTGAAAATTCCCAAGCCCATCTGCCGCCTGTATGAAGTAGTAATTGAATATAAGATTTTCTTGTAAGATTTGTGCCATGGTTTGAAATGTTTTCTACATGTGTTTAATATTTGCATTTATTTTTAGTTCTGCCGGTTATTCAGCATGGACAGCAGATATTCAGCACCATTGAAGGAATCCCAGTAACATTACCATGCAGAGCAAGTGGAGTTCCTAAGCCATCTATTGTCTGGTCAAAGGTAATTTCTCAGTTTTGCTCTGTTCCTAGTGAAAGATCATGAATTGAACCATAAGTTAGTTGTCATAAAAACTAAATGCAAGAAACATGGTGAAAAGCATCAGTTCTGAAGGAACTGGAAATCTCTCTTTATTCATATCTGCTTTTGTTTCTCAGAGCAGTGCTTTCTAGCCATGGCCCAGCCATAGATCAACATTCTAGTGTTTGGAAGGGTTTGCTTATTACTATATCTTTATGTTTTTAACACTATAGAAATTGTTCATATTCCTGATATGAGTTGATAATGTGAGAATAGGCAACCTGCCAAAGACTGAAAGTTTAGTTTTGGTTTTGAGCTTTACTTTAAGATGACATTTTTCTCTGAGGAAGCTGTGTCTAATAATGGCATTCTGGGGTTAACTTTGACTTTTCCATCCTTTCCTTGACAAGAAGCCCAGTGAGGAGGATCTCAGCCTTTTTGGGAATTTTTTTGAAAGTCAGCCTTCCTCAGATTTTACTGTATTGCTGTAAGCTTTAGTTTTTATTGAATTATATTCAGGCACTGTAGACTTCAATTTTTTTTTATTTTCCACAGAAAGGAGAAGTAATTCTTTCCAGCAATGTGAAATTTTCTGCAGAGTCTGATGGAAGTCTGTATGTAGTTTCACCAGGGGATGAAGAAACTGGAGAATATGTGTGCACTGCAACAAATGCTGCTGGTTATGCTACACGGAAAGTCCAGCTGACTGTCTATGGTATAGATGAACTGAAATCTAATATAATGTTGTCTCTCTCCCCTTATTGCATTCTACTTTAGAGAGTAAAACCCATGCCAATGGATTGTGAAGTAGGATACCCACCATGCAAATGGCATTTAAACTAATCTCTAATTAGTGCTTTTGACTCTGTCCTAGATCGCATACTAGGTCCACATACTAGGCATTTTTATAAATGGCTGATACTGCAAGGCCTAAACTTCAGGCATTATGATTCTTTCAAGACCTCCTGATACCTTTTATCTTGAGTTCAGAGACTAGAGTCTTGGGCTGGTCAACATTCAGTCTTTTATGGAAATGGATAATGGATAGGAGGTGTCTTTATAGGAGTAGAATTTGCTTCCTGCTATCTCCCAATATCATTTAAAAAAAAAAAAAAAAGATTTAGGTGTAGGCTGGCTTTGCAAGGCTTTTATGACCTTTTATTGGTGCTGTAGTGTAATACAGTTCAGGTATTGTTTGCAAAGTACCTATGCAATACAGAGTTCGGCATATGCATGGGTTCCATGTATACGTTGCTATCCAGCTTTTTGGGTAAATAGTGCAGTCTTGCTGGTATTTGTGGCATTGTATGTAGGCATCAGCAAGTGCCTGAGCTACAGGGACTGAACATCAGCTTTACAATGACCTTTGCTGCTGCAGACATGTCATAAAAAAATGGGATTGTAATATTAAATACCTGACTGAAGAAATAGATGTTTAATACGCAGTAAAATTGTATGCTGTTGCATTTAGACAAATACATAAATTAATTGCAGCTTCTTAACATGTTCTATGTCATAGTGAAACCTAGAGTATCCAGGCCTGGAGACCAGCAAGGAAATGCATATGGTAAACCCATAGAGATCTCCGTAGTTGCAGGGGAAGATGTCACGCTTCCATGTGAAGTAAAGAGTTTGCCACCTCCCATAATTACTTGGGCCAAAGAAATGCAGCTTATATCTCCATTCTCTCCAAGGTAACAGACTGGTGTTAAAGAAAAGTGAAATTGCATCTAAGCTAAGGTTTTGGAAGCATATATAATTTCTAATTGCTACAGGATCAATCAGGATATTCTAAGTTGTCCTGCATGAGGACCCTGTTTTATTAAGTCTTGAGACTCTCTTTCCCAAATCAAGCATACTTATCTTTACAAAGGAATACTAAGACCATGCATTACTGTACAGCTTCAATTCTAGTGTGTTTATATGCAATCTCAAGAGTCCAAGACAATATGATCCTGTTATATCTGTACTGTAGTGGTGCACAGAGACCCACATAATCTGTGCCTGATTATAAAGGTTTAAAAACTGTTTTTCTTTTGTTAAGTACTTCTTATTTATGCTTGGGGAGCACTGCCTGTTAATCTTATGGTGTCTGGGCTGCCTGTAGAATACAGATGCTGATAAACATTTGGGAGTGCTTACAAGGGCTCATTTGTCACTGTTTTATGAATTCAGAAACACTCCAAACACTCTTGAACATGTAAAAACATAACTAAATGCTCATGAAAATGTTAGGTTGACAACCTTAGAGAATGAATAGGTGGAGACCATCTTGTATATAGCCACATGGGCTGTATATGAGCCACAGTGTTGGACCTCTTCCTTATTATTTTAGCCTGTTACAAAAATAAGAGAGGAGACAGGTAGGTCATTATTCTCTCTATGTTCCCAGCTGAAGTGCCAGGTGCTATCACAGGGTATGCTAGTGCATTCTGTTCTGCAGGATACCTCAGAATTGGTAAAGGCTACAGCTGTATTCATAAATCAGGAAATGGAAATACTGGCCAAATGCACATTGTAGCAATTGCTGTGCCTGTTGTTGTGCCCGTCAGTGATCCAAGTGGAGGGAATCAGACTGTGTCTGAGGTGAATTAAGGAACCTTGCAGACCCCATGGTAAGCATGTTTCTCTTTTTGCCAAATCTGCCACCTCAAATCCACTCATTCCAGCAAGTCTGTAACAGCCTCAGCAACTAATAGCTGCTGGGCCACCAGATTTGGATGCTTGTGCTTGAAGAGTTGATTTGTTAGTAATCTGTGGAATTTTCTTATGTCCTGCAAACACACTGAATGCACTAACGAATCTGCATTCTTGGTCACTTACTTGTCCTCATCTTACCTCAAGAGACATTGATAAATTAGGCTACTTGCTTATGGCTGTTGTGGAGAGATCCAAGTTGTTCAGGGTAACAGAAATCCAGCTCACCCATTCCATAAAATTGTTTACACATGTCAGCAAAAGTTAAAGAACTAGCCCAAGCAAAACTTTGTTTGAGACCACCCAAAGATCATGTTAGAAATGTGACCCGTAAACAAAAGAAGAGTGAAATTAGAAATGAAGGAATTTTTATCACAAAGGCAATGTAATTAGTGGACAAAATAATGGAAGATATTTGCTGGGTTTATTAAGCAAATAAACAAAAAAAAAAAAAACAAACAAAAAAAAACAAAAAAAAACCCCACAAAAACAATCCAACCGGGAAAAAAAAATCCCTCAAAAAAAAAATCAGAAAAACAAACCCAAACACTTCTCATCCAACCCTGCCTTGAACACTGCCAGGGATAAGGCAACCATTGCTTCTACAAGCAACTGTGCCAGGATCTTACCATCCTTACAGTGAAGAGTTTCTTCTTCATGTCTAACTGAAATCTACCCTCTAACATTTTAAAGCCATTACCCCTTCTTCTATCACTACATGCCCCTTTAAAAAGCCCCTCTTCACTTTCTTGTAGGGGTAATTTTTTATTCCCTCCCCATTTATTTTCCCTATATCTGTTACTTCAGCCTCCTACATAAAAAGTCCTTGGCTTTGCTGGCCACTCTATCTTGTAATTTTAAAGGCCATGACCAGAACTGTAGTAAAAACTAATGCTATCTAATGAACTATTTAGTGATGAATATTGACAATTTCTGTAAACACCACAACTGGTACTTTTGAATTGGAATCCTCTCTAGAATTCTCTCTTCCATCTTGATTCAACACAACATCTTTTTGCCAGCGAAGTAGTATCAAAAACGGTTTAACTTTCTGACCCTGGTGGCCTGGGCTGAGCAATAATATTTGACAGGAAGTTGAACAGCTCCATTTTTCTATGTGTTTGTTGTTGTTGGTTTTATAGATAGGTTTTTGGTTTTCCCCCCATTTCTAGAAACAAGATTGATTTTAATGTGTCCTTTAGGTAGCTAGAACAAATTTTATATTTTGGATCTTACATTTTAGATATTTGCAGTGTATTCTGAATGTAGTGGATCAGAAAAGACAAAATGAGTAAATGTATATCATACTTTACTAATATGGCACAGCTCAGTGTGCCCTGTAGAATGGTGTTACTTCAGCTTGTAGCAATCATTAGCTATGTGTAAGTAGAGGTCATTCACCTTTCAATACATGTTTGTACAATGTATATGCTTCTTATTTTTCCAGACACATTTTCCTACCCTCAGGGTCAATGAAGATCAGTGAGACGCAAGTTTCAGACAGCGGAATGTATATCTGTGTAGCCACAAATATTGCTGGGAATGTGACTGAGTCAGTGAAGCTAAGTGTACATGGTAAGTTTTAACTTAAAGGATAATCACTGGCAAGTTTCTGCATGGAATTTAGCAACATAGAGAGCTTTTCAAGGAGTTTCCCTCATGTACATTAAGTATTATTAACCTATATTCTTTCAGATAGTACTATCTTCATATGCAAGTTGTTGTTCATGGTTATGTGAAAACATACACTCACACATCTGTATACATGTGTACGTACATACATACACCTCCCCTTCCTTTAATTTTCCTTAGACTTGTGGAAGAATTGTACACAATATGATATCTTACTCTCTCTAAGTCTGTTGGAGGGATTTAAGAACTGAAAACTTTTGTTCTATTTCACTTGTGTTTTTTCTGTGCAAGAAGTTTCTGAGCATTAAGTTTGCAAACAGTGGCTAGCAAAGTTAGTAAAGTGGGAGAATAGCAAAGTGGGCTGAGGCCAGGATGTACAGCTTTCCACTAACTTGATGGGCATTATATATCCAAACTTTCTTAGTGCCAAATATTAAAGGTTGCTTAGGTGGTAGTGAAACCAGTGTGCGAGTGTGTCATTTGTGGATAGGCAGCCACTCCTTTTTGTGCACAGCTTTATGCGTGTTCATTCTGCTATACACATGCTTGCAAACTAATACCTTAACCTATCCTACTGTACTTCCTCTATTCAAGCCAGTACCCTGTGTTTGCACCCACCTTCCTCTCCACCTCAGTAAAGGTGTCTAGTCTCTGCTTCAGGAGTTTAGGACCTATGTCCCTTACTCTCCCTTTCTCTGATAAAAATCATAGCACATCACATTGTCACTCCCTTGTCTCTGCATACTGGGGTATCAGCCATGGTCTTTTAACCAATTATACAGTGTCACATATTGTTAGCTCCATGATCTTGCCTTTATTCCTTTTCAACTGTGCCAGAAACACAGGTTGTGCCACATCCCTTTAGCCAGTGCTAAACTTCAGTGGAGAGTGGGTGCAGGAGCCATGGCCTTACACAGCCCAGGGGCAGCTAATTGATGGTAATTGTACAGATAGTTCTGTGGTTCATGTTCGTGCAGAGTTTGGAAGTGCCCTTTGCCAGTACACATCTTTGAAGCGGATCACATACCTTGAATATACCAAGTTGGAATCCAGACCCCAGCAGCTCTAACTATGCTAATTCAGTTGCAATGGCTATGGGAGACTACTGTCTGGTTATGTGTATAGAAAAGGCTGATGTCAGTGCACATCATTGTTTTATCTTTGTAATTTTACATTAACATAGAGTCTAGAAAAATGATGCTTGTTATTGTTTCAGACATTCTTTTAAAGTCTTTCTATTGCCAATGTTCCTTAGAAAGAAACACATTGTGGCAAAAGATTTATGGAGGATTTATGTTATTCTTTGGGCCAGCAAAATCTCTTCATTCATTTTTGTATCTCCTTGTCTGAACTTGTGTTTGGAAGCATACAAAGATCAGGGATTAGGAAAAGGAAATTAAAATATCAAAAGGAAAGTGTGATTAACTCTATCATAAAAACTTTAAAATTGTTTTGTGTTATGAAAACCCAGTACCCATAGCTCTTCAAATGTGTGCAGTATAATAATATTGCAGTATTCCTATGGAAGTCATCAGTAGATTTTGAAACCTAGCTTCTTCAAATAAGTTAAACAATAGGGTATTGTATATCCTATTTCCAGTGCTTATAGTGTGGCAACAAAGAAAATGGAGACTTCCATTTTACAAGGAGTCACATTGAAAAGAAAAAGGGTAATGGGTGCAAGTTACTGCTGCAGAGATTCCAACTAGACACAAGAGTAGATTTTTCACAGTGAAAATCATTGGAGTAATCTCCACAGGGAAGTGGTAGGTTCCCCAGCACTGGACACATTTAACATTTGGCTGGACAGTGTACAGGAACATATAGTCTAGGACATGCTTTGCCTATAAGAGTTGGACCAGATGGTCCTTGATGTCCCTTCCATCCTATGACTCTATTGATTCTATGATTTTATTATTCTGTTCTGTGCAGAGAACATACAGGTCTACTTTCTTAGTCATCTGTGGGAATTTGGTTTTGGTGAATAAAGAAAGACATTTTTTAAAAGGTCAAAAATGGTAAAGAATTTCATGGAATTATAGAATGCCTTGTGTTGAAAGAGAGTCTTAAAGATCATCCAGTCCAGCCCTCCTGCAATGAGCAGGGACATCTTTAACTAGATCAGGTTGCTCAAAGCCCCATCCAACTGGACCTTGAATGTTTCCAAGGACATTGCATCTACCACCTCTCTGCGCAACCTGCTCCAGTGGTTTACCACCCTCATCGTAAAAAAAAAGTCTTCCTTATATCTAGTCTGAATCTTCCATTTTTTAGTTTAAAGCCAATACTTTTTGTCCTATTGCTACAGGCCTTGCTAAAATGTTAGTCCCATCTTCTTATAAGCCCCCTTTGAGTATTGGTGGGGCACAATCAGTTCTCCTCAGAGCCTTTGTTTCTTCAGGCTAAACAACTCCAACTCTTTCAGCCTTAAGAATGATCTTGTACATAATTTTCTTCACATTACTGTGGACTAAACTTTTCTTTTTTAGTTCCTCCAAAGATAGAGCGTGGACCTCGAGTTTTGAAAGCCCAGTCTGGCCACAGACTTGCCATACCCTGTAATGCCCAGGGGATTCCTCTACCAACAATCACTTGGTTCAAAGGCAGAAGTGCTGTGCCAGTAGACGGTGGGCATTTTATCTACAGCCTGGATGGAGCTCTAGGCATCAACAACGTTCAGCTTCCTGATGCTGGAATCTACAAGTGTGTCGCTAGTAATATAGCAGGCAGTGACGCAACAGAGATAAGAGTGCAAGTCCAAGGTATTTATAATTATGGCTGTAATCTTGCCTCCTGCCCTGGCTCCTGCTGTCTGATTGAGTTTTGGAGGACAATGCTTTTTGCTTCTGAGTGTTACATGATGAAAATCTGTTTTGGATGTTATGTTCTGATGTTAATTAAGAAAAATTGGAATATATAAATAATCATTGAAAAGTTTGTAGAAATAAGAAAAATAAATTCTATATATGTTGATTCAAAAAAGTTATTCAAGCTTCTTATGACTTTGTTTTGCAGTAAGCAATTAAAATCAGATTCCAGTATAGGAAACCTCCTTTTCAAATATTACCTCTGTATGTTCAGATGTCTCAGATTTTCAGAGACTGTCTTTGAACCTCAGAGCCTGGTATCACAGCTTTAAATAGAATTGGAATTTTTGTATGAGCTGGAATTGAGCTCTTCACTCAATCAGTTAATATGCTATTGAAAGGGTGATGGGGGCAACAGTGGTCAACATGCCAATGTAAGTATTTAGTATAATTCCTCTCTTGATGGGCTGGCATACATCAATGTAGCATGACTGACTTAAGCTAAGAAGAAAGTATTCCTTCTTTGTAATGATTTAAAGGCAACATTCTGGTCCCTTTGAATTAGAGATGCTGAACCAAGAACTTCCAATAACTTTACCTAATGATAAATAATATTCTTTGTATAGTCTCAGTCCACACACAAGTTTAAATTGAGATGAATAAAGAAAGTAGAAGTCGTATTAATATGTGGTTATGAGGAAAAAATGTGCAAGTAGTATTTTTCAGATTTTGCAGAAACACTGTCTCTGCCTTCAAAACAAATACAGCAGGTTTTAGAGACAACCAATTTCAGCCTTTTTGTACTGCTTACTTCCTAAATATTTCAACTGAAATTAAGACTGCTTGTATAGTTCACATTTTGATCAATATAAAGAGGGTTATTGGAATCTGAGCTTGTGTGAATGACAGAGACTTGGAAGCATTATGCATTGCCAAACTCTACTTTTATATTTGAAAGAAAAGGTTAAAAAGTTTTTTGGGGTCCTAATTTTCTTTCAGAGTCTCCTACTATTGAGGATCTGGACCCTATGTACAATAGTCCTTTTCAAGTAAGAGTAGCAAATCAACGCACTGTCTTCTCATGTCCAGCAAGAGGTGTGTATCATTGTTACCACTTTTTGTGACAAAGGTATATTTTTGTGACCATTTTAAATACCAAGTTTCCTTGACATAGTAAAGTTGTACAATCTGCACAGTATTTTGCTTACGTACTTTATGTGGAAAAAATCGAACTAACAGTGATGTAAATAATCACTGTGTGCAGAAGTTCTGTGAAAAGTCATTGTTAGCCAACAAGGATGCTATAATATTCAGAAGTAAGAATTTCAATATTCAAGTAGCACTATAACAGTGAGGACTTCCTCTAAATTTGAAAGCTCATGGCCTCCCTGTGCACCCTCCTTGACAATATGACTTCCATCAAGCTGTGATTATTGTGTGAATCTTTCTTATTCTGAGTTGAGCAAAGCATTTCTTGAAGTTTCACCTTTTTCTTGTTAGGTACTCCAAAGCCTATCATCAAATGGCTACATAATGGAAGAGAGCTGACAGGTAGTGAACCAGGGATTTCAATTCTGGAGGATGGGACACTGCTGATCATAGCTTCTATTACACCTTCTGATAATGGAGAGTATATCTGTGTGGCAACTAATGAAGCCGGAAGTACCGAAAGAAGATACAACTTGAAGGTTAATGGTAAGTAATAAATACAGCCGTCAAAGAACAGGTTTCTAAGAAGATTTTTTCTTTTATTGCTGGAAATGGCATGCCACAAACCTGTCCATGTACAGTTACATTATGAAATCTAGCCTGAGTGCTTGCAGTTCTATTACTCTGATACTCTATACTTTTTATATGGTTCCTGTTCTCTGTGTCTGTGCACTAAGCATCTGTTTTGCTCAAAGAGCTAGGCGCATCTTACTGGTAGAGGGCTCAAGTTGTACTTGAAAACTTTAATACATATAACAAATGAAGACTTTTGTGCTGTAGAAATTAAAGATTGAGGGATAGATCTGCATTTCATATAAATATGAGAAAAGTTTTCTATCAGAATGAACATAGGAGAATTCTTGCTCCTGATAATCCCAAATCCCAATTGGAAAACAAAAACTCAACAAGTGGGCTTGGGATATGTTTTGATATTTTTTTTCTTACAAAGTACTTTTTTTCCAGCCTTATTCACTTCCCATGATAGCAAACTCTGATGCCTGAGCAGGATTATATCCTTATCTTATTCAGAGAAAAGGAGGAATTCCATTTTGTGCCAATAGACCTCATCAGTGGGGTTTGAGTTTACTAATCCACTACATAAAACCATTCTCTTAACGGAACATATGGTACAAATTCATAATGGAACAAATGGTAGGCAGATCTTCTTGGGCATGACTGAAGCAGTGAAGAGGAATGATGTCTCTCTGGAATCTGCTTCCTTTATATGCTAAGCAAATAACATGATATTTTAAGATTAAGCTTAAATAAAATTAAATTTAAATCTTAAGATAATTCTCTTAACATGTTGCTGGTGATTGCATTTGAATTCATTTCCCTGAAATTCTGTTATTGGTTAGGAGGAGACTCTGTTTTTTGAGAAAGTGAAGAAAGGACACAAGGAGATACATCCAGAGCCAAGAGGCAAATGAAAAAGCTGGCGAAGGAATGACAAGTGCCTAAGATATTCAGATTGCAGTAGTTCATGACTGGGGAGGAAGGAGCAAGTGGGAACTCACTGGAATTGAAGGCTTAATACATGACTCTGTGCTTTCTTGTAGTTCCTCCTGAAATTAGAGATCAAGAAAAAGTGACAAATACATCTGTAGTTGTAAATCACCCTGTAAGTCTCTTCTGTGAAGTATCTGGTAACCCCTTCCCCATCATCTCCTGGTATAAAGAAGATATCCAGGTCTGTATGATTAACCTAAGCAAAGTAACATAGCCATCATCAGCCAGTTATGTGTTGACTTTTGAGTGCTTAGTATGAGAACTCATTTAAAATAAATGCGCATACATGCCTCTATGTATATTTAAAGTGCACTAAGATCATCCACACAGAAAACCAGCTAAAGATGGCTAATCCATTCATTCTGCTGTTCCATAAGTCAAAAGTAAACTCCTTATTTTTATGATTCCCCTAGGAATTAGACTTAGCAATCTCCCAGTATTTTAAGTGCCAGAGTCCTTATAAAGGGGACTAATAATAGTATTTTCTTCATTCTATAAATGGAGAAATAAGAACTCTTGGCAGTTATTTGAATTCCTCAGGATTATTCTTGAGACCTACACTTCTACTTGAAGCTGATAAGTGATAGTTTAAATGAGAAGAGACCACTTTATGCACCTTCGTGGCTGACCATTTACTGTTGGATGAAGAATTTCTTTGGTTTTCCCACTCCTTATTGTATGATGAGCTGCAAGTTGTATTGAATAGATTAAATTGTTGAGATTAGTGTCATAACTGAAAGGGGGAACAGATTATCCTTAGACTAAACCTACCATTTTCTTACAAAAATCCAGCTGTGATATTTGGCTGATGTAACTTGGATCACGTAAGTCAAATGTTTTGGGTTCTTTTCAGGTAGTGGAAAGCAGTACTCTACAGATTTTGCACAGCGGGAAGATACTGAAGCTCCTTAAAGCTACTACTGATGATGCTGGACAATATTCATGCAAAGCCACAAATATAGCAGGAAGTTCTGAGAAGCTGTTTAACCTAGATATACTAGGTTAGTTCCATGGGGCTTCTTTTAGGGGAGAGTGAGGTTTCTGTTTTGTTTGGGGGTTTGGTTTGAGTTTGTTTGACTAGTTTTGTTTGGTGGGGTTTTGTTGTTGTTTTTTTTTTTTTTTTTTTCAAGTTGGTGCTGTGAAAAACAATTGATATTTAAGAAACCAGTAAATTTAAATTCATTATAAATAGATTCTTCCTCTCACTGTCCATAAAGTATTGGCTGTCAAAGGGCTCATCATGATGGCTTTTGAATACCTAAGATTTACCGTTCTTGTAGTGACACAGATAAAACGCTGATTTTCATTTCTGGAGTTTGGTCTTTGATGCTTTGTTTTGATTTTGAGTGTATAGGAGTTGTCTTACAGCTCATCAGCACAAGTGTGGAAGTGCTTGTCATGGTAGAAAAGATGATGTGATCTAAGAGAAGTCACTTTGCAGTGAAAACTGAAGCTGTTTTAAGGAAATAGTATTATTCAGTACTGCATTTCTTCCAGTTTCATAGCATACCTTCCCTGTCTAAATAAAGGTTCTTCCTGTAATATTTGTCTTTTTAAAGTTCCACCAAGTATAATAGCTGCCGACACCCGTGGTGAAATTGCAGTCATTCTCAACCAGCATATCAGTCTGGAATGCCGAGCCAAAGGCTTCCCTTTTCCTGACGTTCACTGGTTCAAAGATGGCAAGTAAGTATATTACCACTCTTGTGGTTTGTGCCTAGGTTATTACTCCCTCAGAACATAGAGGAAGAAGGTGCAGTGTAAGAATAAGCTCTGCTTTCAACTACTTAGTGTTAAATTAATATCATCAGCTATAATTAGTGGGGGTGTGAAGTGGCAAATTCTTTAATCAAAAGTTAGCATCCTGCTTTTCTTCATGAGCTGTCCTATAACTGACATCAGCACTTGCTAAGCTGATTTATGGTATTTGAAGCCAGAAAATGCTTGAAGCTTGATAATCATAACCATTTATTTGTGTTTGTTCTATCTGGATGATTTTAAATATAGAATCAGTTAAAATAGTTCTTTGGCTGACATAATTTTTTTCATTGGTAGACTGTACCCATGTTAAACATGACATGATGGCTGAAAGATTAGCTGAAAGCCAAAATGGGCTTCTTTTTTTTTCAAACAACATTGATATTTAACAGTGTAGTTCAGCATAGACATTGGCTTGAACTCCCAGATATTCTGATGTGACAATTCCTTAAACTTTGGTTTGATATGTTGACATTTTCACCTAGTAGTCAACATTTTATTATCAGCAAATGACTGTTGTGACTTAATTAATTAGAAAAAGAAACTGAGGTCAGTAATGGGCCTCTGACTCTGATGCTGGCATCTTGTGTGACCTGAGTCAAGTACTTCTATGTTTTGGTTTCCTCTAAAAATTAGGAATAAAGTTAATGATAATAGTTTATCACTTCATAATCTTCAGATTAATGCTTTTACTCTAGTGCTAAATGGTACATATTAATTGTACAATTACTGCTGTTAAAGGACCCCTTCTGACTACTGTCCATTTAAATTAATGTTGAAAGCATGTGGTCAGAGTTCTGTGAAGCAAAATAATCTTTATTCCAGGCCCTTGTTTTCGGGTGATTCCAATGTTGAGCTTCAGGACAAAGATCAAGTTCTGCATATAAAGAATGTGCGAAGGACTGACAAAGGTCGTTATCAGTGCAGTGCCACCAATGCTGCTGGCAAACAAGTTAAGGAGGTCAAGCTGATCATCCATGGTAAGTTAATAAGATGCTATAATTCTAGAAGATCCTTTAATTTTACTCATAAGATGTCTTTTTTTGAATGCAGATACTCAGACGTATAAAAAGTAAGGCTCTGATCCTGCAAAATTCGTATGTAAACATAACTTCATGCCTGCGAGCAAAGTGATCTTTTTTAGTGTTTGTATGTGTGAAGTTAAGTATGAATGTACTTTTTACAAGTTTGGTCTTAAAGTTTTTGTAAATTCATTAGTTTCTAATTTCTGACAGCCAAGAGTCTTGAAGGGCCTTCTCAAATTTTGCAATTAATTAGTTTCAACTTGCTTATTTTATTAAAACATTGGCTTTATTATTTTGATCTTAGGGAGAAGAAAATTAATTAGATTTTAATACACTCATGGTCTTATTTTCCTAAACCTAGGAGTAAATTCAGCCAGGAATAAGTTAAAGTTAACACAAAAGTATAAAGCAAAGTGCAAAACCAGTAAAAATCAGTCCACTATAGTTTTTGAAAAAGAATGTTCCAGATAATCTTCAGATAGTGTGGCATGTCATCTTGCTTAAATTGGTGTAAGTGTCATTTATATCAAGTGGGGTCATTTATAGCTGGAAAAGAAGCACTAGCATGTAAATAACCTTGTTAACATGATTATTACTATTTTTATGAGGTTTATAACACACTGGGTATACTTTTATGCTTTTGCAAGCCATGGAGTCTTACCAAAGACAAGGAGAACAGTCAATTCCTGTGATAAGTTTAATATAAGTTAGGCTATTGTCAGATGAGAGAAAATTAGGGGAAAAAATCACAGAAGAAGGAGGAGATAGGTTTTGAAGGAAGACTTCAAAGAAGATGGGGAAAAAATTTTCAGTTTGGAAGACAAAAAAGATGTGGAAGCCTAATCTGACCTGTAAATTGATAGAGTACAGTGCTAACAGAAATTAGGGGGAAACAAATGCAGAAATCTATAGGCAGCATAACAGGCTGGTGGCTGGAGTATGAAGGGTAGGAATTTGGATCTGTGAGCCCCTAAGCTGATGAGCCCCCATTTGCTATGGATTTGTTTCTAAAGATTGTGTCTTTTCTTCTGATATCTGAAATTATTATGCATTATTTCCCTTATGTGAGGTGTTTCTGAAGCATGGAGCAACCGCATCCACAGTAATATGCCTGTTCACCAGTCATAGTGGAGTCTTTTGCATTAGAAACAAAGAAAGTGCTGTAACGACTTACAAGAAATTTTGGCTGCTGTGAGATTTGACGAGTAAAAAATCTCACACCAATAAAACCCTTGCGGATGAGTAGACCTTACTTCAGGTTTATCAGATCAAAGAGTTGAATTTATGACAATAGAATGGAATATCTTCTTACTTTTAAATTTCACATTAAACTTGGCTGCCCACAAAGTAAGTGAGGAATGTAGACATCAATTTTTGCTAGTTCTTACCTTGTTTTAATTTTTTAGCTCTAGTTTTGGCTTTGCAATTGTCCCAAAATACCTTATTAGAACTCTTCCCCATTTGCTGATACAGGCAAATGGTTCAAGGGTGTGTTTCCGCATTTTTTTTAGTTTTGTGTATTTTTTGCACACAAATTATATAATTAGAGAACTATTTCATCATGGTTTGATTATCTATAAGACACATCTTATAGGTGTATATCCATTCGCCGACACTTTGCTCTATGCTTCTGCAGTAGCATTTTAAAATGAGCACTAAAGAAATAGTGGAAGTTGAGGATATACTGAACATGTTTGGCAACAGAAGAGTTAATGTGTCTACCACATGTGTCTAGTACTTTCAGAAATCATAAATTTAGTTGTTGCCATTTGCTCTGCGGTTTTATTACTTCTACAAAGATTTAAGAACTCTTCATATTGGCTGATTTACACAAGAACTTTCTTGTTAGAAAAATCTGAGTACTGCTGACTAGCAAGCAAGGAAAATGATCCCAGGCCAAACATTTCAAAAGCAGGAGGATAAAGCTAGACTACTAAGCTCATATTTAGTCTTAAAGTGACTGATTTAATCTTCAAAAGATTGGAGTACTGAGCATTTCCCACTGCAGTTGTCGAGGCAAAAATTGTGTTTGGCACTTTAAATAGCAGGCTGTTCCTTGCTGTAAGGATGCACCTCCCAGGGTGTACAGGGATGGCTCTTTACTCTTCTGAGACAGGGAAGAGTCAGAACCATGCTCAAATGCATTGCAGGACACACGGAAGCCCATCTGTCCTAACTTCTCAAATGTGGGAACCTAGAAGGTAGATTTTTTCAGGTACCACTAGGGAGGCAGCAATGCAGCAGTGCACCTCAGTGTTGCGCTTGTTTCTTAGATACATGGTGGCCCTGTATGTCGTGTTCTCTTCATATTTTCCACTCTGTGTGTGCATAGAATGTAAAGACAATGTATAACTCTGCTGGGGAAAAAAGGAAAAAAGAACGAGAAACAGCAGTTCCTGCTGGGTTGGCAGTCTGATTAAGCTGAATTTTTTTTATTCTTACAGCATTCTAATGTTCAATCCATTTAAATTTGCAGACTTGTGTACTAAGGATTTAATGTTGTTTTGTCTTTGAAATAGTCCCTCCTAGTATTAAAGGAGGAAATATTACCACAGAAGTATCAGTGCTTCTCAACAACCTTATAAATTTGGAATGCGAAACCAAGGGAATCCCTGTTCCTACCATTACATGGTACAAAGATGGACGCCCGATTATTTCCAATCCCAAAGCTCTGTATGTGGATAGAGGGCAATTCCTGCAGATACGTCACGCCCAAGTGTCAGATTCTGCAAAGTACACTTGCCATGTGATCAATGCTGCTGGAGCTGCTGAGAAAATGTATGATGTGAATGTTTACAGTAAGTGAGAGTTTATTGACCTTGGTTATTTGTCATTTTACAGGAAGCATAATAAAAGCTTTTCTGCCTCTGTAACCTCAGCAGCCTTTGCAGTTCTGTCAAGGGCAAGCAGCAGTCAATAGCTGAATGTAAAAACTGGCCTTTGTTAGCAAGACTACGTAGAAGGAGCTTTACACCTTGTATTTAATGTGACTCTTGAAAAGCTTTTGACTTCATAGGCCTTGATACCATGCTTTAGTGAAGCATCAAAACTATTTCTTCTCCATGTAAACAACACTTACCTGAAATAGTCATGTTGGGTGGGATCTTCAGTGTACTGTTTTAACACTGTATTTAGTTCTTTCATCACAAATCCCTGCAGATCCTCAGCTGGTCCATACTGAGCTCATCATTTGACTTCTCTGTTTTCCCTTTGTCTTGGCTTGCCCCAGCAGTAAATTCTCACATGAAATTGTGCATACCATAATGACATATAGAGCCAAAGTGGGTGGGGAGAAACTAACCCATTTGCTCTTAATACATTTTCTGGCTATAGAATTAATGCTTGCAATATACTTTTTTCCTCTCTACAGTCCCTCCAGTAATTGAGGGTGATGCTGACACAATCCAGAACAGACAGGTGGTCGCTGGTGATTCACTAACGCTGGAGTGTAAAGCTGCTGGCAACCCTCCACCTGTCCTTGCTTGGTTAAAAGATGGTGTGCCTGCAAAAGCAAGCAACAACCTCCGCTTTGTATCTGGTGGGAAGAAGCTGGAGATTCTGAATGCCATTGAGGCTGACCAGGGCCAGTATATCTGTGTGGCCACAAGCATAGCTGGAGAAGAAGAAATCAAATATGAAGTTGAAATCTTAGGTGTGTGAGCAGCAGAAATATTTATTTATCAGATTTCCATTAGCCCCAAAATTATGGTTTTATTTTTGTTGATATTGTTTTATGGAGATCTGTTAGACAACCTACTTATCTAGGTAACTCTGGGCACTGGACACCTTTTCTCTCCGGGGTTACAGGACACTTTAACGATTCTTACTTTTCAGGTTAACTCTTGGAGAGGTTTTGGGCATGCAGTAGGTAAATACTATTCTCAGTTACCTTTACAATTCTTTAAACTTGCTTTCATAGATGAATATCATAGATATGAAAGGTATCCATTAACTATAACATTGGGTTGTTGCTTCTGGGGCGAGAACAGTTCTCTTGATTTTTGGGTCATACGCAAAATTTGAACATTTTCTTGGAAAAGATTTTTTTTTTTTTTTTGTTCTTTTACCAAAGTCTGCCTGTCAGCAGTCCCTTCTGTATGTCTCTAGGTAAACAAATTGTACAAATGTTACTCATACTCTGTGACATGGAAAGGTTCATTTAAGAACTTGATTTTTAGGCTTTGAACTGCTGTCATGAAGAACATTACATACTATTGCATGCGGATGTAGACCATCCATTCTGCTGCTTGAGGTATACCTCAGTGGTCTTGCTGGACAGTGAAAGGGCTGAGAGGAGCTGTAGCGCAGTGCTTCCTCCTCAGCCCACCCACTCCTGCAAGTGAATGAGATAAGGTGAAGAGGACATGAAAGAGGGTCTTCTGCACCTTTATTTTATCATTCTGCTGACAAAGGGTGCTAAAAGTCCCTTGTCATCCTGTCCCCTGTCACCCATCCCACCTCCCTTCCCATTCGCAAGGTTGTTCTGACAGACTCTGGAAAAAAACCCGAACAAACAAGAAAAAAGTATAAGAGTGAATTGAAGCCACAAAATGTCATTGGGTAGATGGTTCTCTTCAGAAAGGAGCAATGGTTCATAATGATCTACAAATCAGTGCATGCTCAAAGTGAGATAGACGTCAAGATTGGTTTGGTTTTAGCATTGTTATTTGAGATAGACTTTGATGGTTTTAAGATGTAAGAGTGTAGATTCAGATTAGATATGAGGAAGAAATTCTTCACAGCAAGGGTGGTGAGATATTGGAACAGTTTGCCAGAGAAATTTTGGCTGTCTCATTGCTGGAAGTGTTCAAGGCTGAGTAGGACAGGGCTTTGAGTAGCCTGGTCTAGTGGAAGGTATCCCTGCCCATGACAGGGGGGTTAAAAATAGTTGATCATAAAGGTCCCTTCCAGCCAGACTATTTTATGATTCTATGGTATTTCTGGTCCTTAAATGTTGGTTTTGATGGATTTTTCTCTCTTACAGTACCGCCATTTGTGGAAGGTGGGGATGAGCTCTTGGACAACATTGTGATTCTCTATAGCCCATTGGAATTAGATTGTTCAGCAACAGGGACACCCTCACCAACTATCACGTAAGGAGACAGACAATAGGGAAAAAAAAAAGAAAAAAACAAACCAAAAAAAAAACCCCAAAAAAGCTAATTGATTAGGTGAGCTTGGAGGTAGTCTTTATGAACTGTCCATGTTGTTTAGTGGGAGTTAATGTGTGAGAACAAGCTCCTGGCTCCACTGAAGACAGCATCGGGAGCACAAATGGCAGGATCAGGATTTTATTTTAAAGTAGTTTGGTATGTGGTGCCAATATGCACATCCTGGAAGTTAGGGTAGATAATGAGAGCTGACAAAACTTATTCCCTTGCTAATGCAACAGTGCACTTCTCATCAGCTGCCACAGATTGTTTTTGCTTTGGAGATTTCTGCCTGCCTCTGTTGGTGGTAGCCACTTTCACTACTGCTTCCTACCTGACACCTTTCTGCTTTCTTTGGTGCATATTCCCCTATTCTCCCTACTTCTGATAAGCCATGGTGGTCTGTGGCATTCAGAAAAGCAGAATGTTACCTGACATCTCCAAACCTTCCTAGAAATGCAGTTACTGAGACATTCTGTTTAATAGAATTGTACATATTTTAGTAGTGTTGTTGATCTTACTTTCATAGAAATCTGAGACTGTACTTTATTTTTGTTAGGTGGTTTAAAGATGGCCAACTAATTGAAGAGGGGTCTGGACATAAGATCTTATTAAATGGACAAAAACTTCTTATCTCTCGAGCTCATGTGTCAGACACTGGCCGCTATAAGTGTGTGGCTGCAAATAAAGCAGGAGAGCATGAAAAGGAATTTGATGCTACTGTGCATGGTAGGTTACTTGAGAGGAGGAGAAGCAGCAGACTGTTTATCTTTTATATTGCTGGCAAGAAGGTGCTCAAATTATCTGTAAACATCTATTTATTTATGATAAGAGTAGCTTAAATAGCAGTAGAGTTGCTTTTACCTGTGGGATATTGCTTCTACATATTTAAATGTATATGTTCAAATGATACCTCATTTATGTTTCTGGTGCTTCTTGCAGTTCCTCCAACTATCAAATCAACTGGGACTTCTGAGAGAGCTGTTGTGATATACAAGCCTGTGACGCTGCAGTGCATAGCCAATGGTATTCCTAGCCCTTCCATAACTTGGTTAAAAGATGGTCAACCAGTAAACACAGCCAGAGGAAATATAAGAGTAAGCACTACTCTTTATGGGATCCAATCCATGAGAGACAGTTACAATAAATTATATATTAGTGCTTCTTTTCCTTTTTCTTCCCTCATGCTGTGATATAGATGCTAAAGATAAATCCTGGACAGCAGTGGACTTTTATGTATGTAGGACAGTATCTCAGATTGAATAGCAGTGTTCAGGAGACTGAATCCCATTAAAGGAGTCCATGGCTGTAAATTCATCATCTGGCTTTTTTTAGTTGTACTTTAACCTTCAAGGTACAGTTGTTTGCCAGTGCAAAGTGACTCTACCTACTTGTCACTGCGAGGCAGGACTAGATGAGTTTTTCTATAAACACTGCCATTGAAGCACCTACCTATAAGTTCCCTTCTCACTGAGTTTCCAGCTTTCAGTGAACAGCCCTTCCCAGTGCTTCTATGCTTTAGGGTTGAGCACTTGTAATAGCTTTGATTTACCTCATGCAGGAGCAGTTTTTGCAATCTTGCCAACAGCCTCTCTCTCTGCCTTCACTTTGCTTGCCTGTCCCTCTGCCTTCTAAGTTTCCTTACAGCTGTGCAGCTAATAATCCTGATGCCCCAGGAGCACTGAAGTCTCTCTGAACTACTAGGACACCTCTTGCATGAATGACCTAGCCCTATGGTTAGAAGAAAGATAAGACTGGCTGTATTCAGCGTAAACGTCTGCTTTGCTATTATGCTTCTTGGCTCTGCCTGGGATTGTTGTGTAAAGTGGTTCCCTGCTCTCTGTTTTGGTACAGCTGGAGTCTTCAGGCCGTATTCTGCAAGTTGTCAAGGCCCTGCTCGAAGATGCTGGCCGATACACTTGTGTGGCAACAAATGCTGCGGGAGAAGCCCAACAGCACATGCGGCTTCATGTGCATGGTAATGTTTCTGCCTCCAGTCAGAAGCTAAATGTGTCTGTTTCAAGGCAGCTTTTTTACATCTGTAATCCCTTCTATTTTAAGCTCTCTGGCATTTTTATTGTCTCTGCACACCTATCTTTCAGTTTTCTTTCTTTGTCCCACTGCATTAGTAAGAAGTGAGGGCAAAAGCTGTCCTTCTTGGGATTTGGCCTTTCTTCTGAATGCCTTCTCTGTTAACTCCGAAGGTGGTTGCATTCTGAATAAAGATACGACATGCCACTGTTGATATTATTGATTTATGAATCTTCTGGGGATAATGGTATTCTCCATGACATTGCAATGGGGAAATTTTAGAGGAATGGTTTTTCTGAGAAAGAAACATTCTTTTAAGAGGGGTTGGGTTTTGGTTTCATTTATTTTTTTTTTCTTCAGACTGCTTAAAAGGAATTCTGTTTTGCAGCTAAAAAAAAAAAAAAGTAGAATCAGGGAAACTTGAGATGCTGTTGTTTGCATGTGAATTGCATGTGAATTTAATAAACACTTTCACCGGGATTTCTGTATATTTGCTCTGAAGTGGTCACAAAGTATGTGTATTCTTGCTGTGACCCAGTCCTCAAAGGAGGTGCAGGAATCCTCAGGAGGTGTGGGAATGGACTGTGGCAAAATGCTCATAATGAGTACGATTCTACTGACTTTAGGTGTCCAACTGCCTCAGTAACTGAAAAATATTCAACTGAAATGAAGAGAGATCGCTGTATCTCCATGGATGAGACTTAGAAAGAGAAAACACTCACATCTTATTCTATGGTATAAGATAATAGTTAATTTTAGTTTAAGTTCCATGCTCATAAATACCTCTTTTGCTTTCAGCATTCATATTCAGAGTATCATTATCTGGTGTTTCTGTCATGTTTCAAATGTAGAAAGTTTAGTGAAGAGTCTTGCCTGATTAAAGCTATCTGCAGTATTCAGTTTAATGTTACCAGTCCAATTGAGATGAGCTTGACACGTTAGAATTACTGTTCTGCTTTGTGCACCCATTTTCTGCAAGTCCATTTTACGTGTTATTTTTCCTGAAAAAAAGAAATAAAATTAATGCATTATTAACACTAATGAGGTTATGTAAATAGAGAGTAAACCTCATTTAAAGATGAACTTTTTTGAGAAATTCCTTTGTCATCCAGCAGTTGAAGCTTATGCAGTTCATTGCCCAAAGTTTCTCAGAGGGCAGATTTCTCTTGAGATCAGATGTTTTGCTAGCTGGGTGGCTGAATTAATGAGAATCTGATGTCTTTGTTGTTCCCCAGAACCACCCAGTCTGGAAGATGCAGGGAAAATGTTAAATGAAACAGTTGTGGTGAATAATCCAATCCATCTTGAATGCAGAGCATATGGGAACCCTCTGCCAGGTATGCACATGCACCTTTAAGAACATAAAACATATGTGATAAAAGTTTTTCACTTTTATGTGTCCTTTGGAAAAAAATGGATATTCTGAACATGAATTTAATTCTTTTCTTAAAATTTTTAACTAAACAGGTGAGAAACAGAAGGGTAATCCACTCCCTTGTGTACAGTGATGGCCTGTCTATAGGCAAGAGTATTGTTAGATTTCTCCTAAATCAGCTTTAAATACATCCACTCTCTCCTCCTGTCAGGTCAATAATTTAATATTGTAGGGCAGACTTAAACAGTATCTTCGGGATTGAGTGTGCCTGTCAAGTGTGGCCATGTCTGAGACCTTATCTAAAGTCTATTGATATTAGTAGGAGGCTTTTTGTTTGGTCTGAGTCCCTTGCATGTGAAAGCAAGTAAGTTTTCTTTGTGTGCACAGTGCTTTCTTTGGCTTTCACTGATGATAAATTACACTTATGAATTTGTGGGTCCCTCTCAAATTTAAGCCAAAATTATACCATGTTTTGTTTTTCTCACACTTTCCTGGAGTTACAACTTCTTTTCTTTTTCTTTTTTTTTTTCAAGTTTCCTTTAGAAATCATCTATATTTACCCAAGTGAGAGCTCAAGGAGTTTGTCTTCTGTTTAGACTGATGAATCTATTGAATACTTTTCTGAACTGGAAAGCATATAAAGTAGTCTGCATTGTCTGGGCTTTAGTTATTTCATTGTTGGGATTCTTTCCGTGCTAGAATTCTTGGATCAGGTCTTTTTTTTACAGTTAATCTTTTTGGTGGTTTTTGAGATGTGTGGAGAAAAAATTGTTTCTTTCTCTATTTCAATGTGTGGTTTGTGTTTCCACCTTCTTCTGATGAAATACAAAATTCCATGTTCATATAAGAATAATTTTCTGTGTTAATTATTGTGCAACAAAACTTGGGGAATAGTGTATTGCTAATAGCTTATATGTAATTTCTAGCAACTGTGCTAATGAAAGTAACATTTTCAGAAAAAATGTATTACTAAATTTCAGATGACCATGCAGGTTTACTTTTTCTATTTTTTTATGAAAAATATTATAATAACATAAAGACTTTTATATCCTTTTTTCACTCTTGCCCCCCCGCATCCTTTTTTCCTCTGCAAATTGACAATTACTTTGGAAACAGCAATTACTTTAGAACAATCACAGTGATGCATTTCATATAATTTATGCAATAAGAACAGTTTGGTCACCTCTTCTGTGAATGATGTGATGCCACATTCTAGTGTCAAGATATAACATCAGGTACAAAAAGTGGTAGCACAGCATCACAGTGAAAAAGAAGATTGTGTGCAGTCTTACTCATCAGTCAGACCAGATCACTTCTCGAATATGAGTCTTTTGCAAAAATCTCTTGTGTTACAGAAAATTATTCTTTAAGTAGCAATTTCATCTAACTGAATAGTGAAGCAATCCCAGTAAAGCATTAGTTATGCATTCTACTGATGGAGGGTGCCATCTTTTGGCTGAGACACAAAGAAGTGCTCAGATGTTGCTGGTTATCAAGTTCCTATAAAGCACCAGTTTCCTGGTATTTATTTTCAGTTTTTCAGCCTGCCAGTCTAACTTTTATTTGGTTGCTTGCATTTTGATTCTGTAAACTTTCCTAGGTGGTTCAGTTCAGTGTAGCAATACTTTAGAGTAAATGGTGAAAAAAAAATATATATTATTGTGTATTTTTAAGCAGCTGCTGTTGACCTTAGTGTGAGATAAGTAAATCCCCTATAAATATGATTTGTGTGATATTCTTTTAACTTCAGAACATTTTTTCATAAATATCTGATGCACATGCGTGATAATGTCAGGTTTGCTATTGAAATCTGTGGGTGTAGTCAGTATTTTGCACAAATGTTACGAATTCTTCATTTTCTAATTATTTTTTCTTGTTATTAATAATGATTAACATTTCTATTGGTTTATAAATGTTGGTGTTATGTATCTGAAAACTTTAAAGGCAAGTTTGAAGCCTGTTTGGTTGGTCCTCTTGTTTGTAAAGAGAGTACTTTTGGCAGTACTCTCTTTTTTATTTTTAAAAATGCCATTTTTCCTGTCATTTCCTTACATTTCTTTTCATTTCCTTTTTTATTTTTAAAAATTCCATTTTTCCTTTCATTATGCAGCTATCACGTGGTACAAAGACAATCAGCCACTTACCAGTGCTGGGAGCACCACTTTTCTGAATCGAGGGCAGGTTCTACAGATTGAGGGTGCTCAGATCTCTGACACTGGTGTTTACAAGTGTGTGGCTGTCAACACGGCAGGCACAGCTGAGTTGTTTTACAGTCTTCAGATTCATGGTAAGTATTACAGTACTTATGAAAAACACATACATGTCTTGTTAGCAGACTTATTGTCATTCACCACACCATCATACTGAAGAGACATGGCAGGGGTCAGAGGGAAGTAAATTCACTCTTCTGTTCTTCAGTTACATTAGAATATATGTTTTTAATTGGGAAAATGTGGTAAAGGATGTCAATTCTAAGAAGAAAGAGCAGAGATAACAGATTTGTGGAAGAAGTATTTATGTTATCACTTCAGCAGTTTGGAAGACCTTGCAACTGCTGGATTTTCCTGTAGATGACTTTAAAGCTCACAGCGGACAAAGAAAGGACACAGATCAAATCATAGTCCAAGAGTCTTAAAGAAAAATGCACTGATTAGTAAGATGAAGTGAAAGTCTGGGTGTTTGCAGACATGAGAGACCTGATCTAAGGCCAAATTGGAGCTTTTCCACTGATTTCAGTGGCTTTTGGATGCATCCATAATCGAAATTTTTGTCTTTGATACATGCATATGCATGTAGCTGGTTTTCTGTGGCAGTCTTCCATGCAAAACTGTGCCCAAATTTGACACAGTGTCTGCAGCTGAGATGCACATAGAGTATGTCATTCCTATTAATTAACAAATAATGAGTTGGGAAGTATACTTCTGCAGAATTAATTATCATCATGGGAAAACCTGAGAGATAAAGACATGGTCAAAGGCAATTAGCCCCACCCAGTGATTAATTTGCAGGAAATATTTAGAGCTAATGTCATTATTCTGGTTAAAAATGAAAAATAACTCTTAAGTATATGTGTGTCTTTTTATGGGTGACGGAATTTCAGTAGATATGTCCAGGGTTTGCTGGGGAGCTGTGCAGCTGCAGTCATAACTAATTGCATCAAAGGAAGCTGAAACACCTATCCATAAGCATACTAAATTCACCTTGTGTTGTGCCCAGTTTACAATGAAGTGCTCTTTGAATTTATCATGAACAAGTTTATTATCCAATTTACTTAAGAGTTTATGAGTTTCAGAAAACTTGAGGTTTATCCCTAATAGTAGAAGAAAGAATGATTACTAAATAAAGAACAGACTTTGAAGCATCAAGTACCAAAAGTTATGCTGCATTTACAGAAAGTCTGCTCCAGATTTCTGGATGGCAGTTGGCATTGTGAATGATCACCTGTGTTGGATGATAACTGGTCTTCATTCAGCAGCTTCTGTTGTTAATAGTGTTGTGGATGCAGTAGCTATGGTAGAAATTATCAGATGATTTTTTTTGCGTTAAAAACAATGCTTGATACTGCAGGCTGAACACTAAATGAAACTGGGCAGGCCTACTGAAGGAAGCAGTTTGAATTCTAGTTTAGTAAATTCATATGATTTCATTGTATTATTTTTTCCACTCTTTTCTCAGTACTGTAACATTTATGGACATTTGAGAACAATGAATGCCATTGTACTGAAATAGGGAAACTGCGTGCATGTGTGTAAGGAAAAAAGATGTTGAAATCACACTTGCTTTTTTCTCCTGTCATTTCTGCTATTACTGCACTTTATCTAAGAGTAGGTTGACTGAGTTACAGGCTGTTAGATGTTGCTGAATTTATTAATGAATCTATTTTCAGTCCAGAATCTCATACATATATTTTCCTCACATAGTGTATGTATTAGAAGATCACACCATTCTTATCTCTTTCTAGGAGTATTAAGTTTTGTACTGATACTGACTCTAAAGTTTTATTACTAAGTTGTTAGTGGTAGGAGCAAATCAAATTGTTTTGATTCTCCTGATAAATGAAACATCTCCCTTTTTAAATACTTCTTGTCCCCCTTTTTGACATAGCTTTGCAAAATTTGCTAGACTGTATACCTATAGTAAGTGTTTTGAGATGTTCCATTAAGATGGTTTTTATCATTGGACAGGCAGATTTTATACAGTCTAATCTGGTAAATGTTCACATATGCTCTGCAAGGCCGATCTATTACTTTGTGTATGTATTTGATTTATGGAGTTTATATAGTAAACTTCTTTCCTTAATCCTCACCACTCTTAATGCCTTTCACAAAGTCCAGATTGAATATTGTGAGAGATTGAGGGAATATTTTCTGGTTTATGTTGTGGTTCCTGAGTTTCACACCCATCCTCTGGGCTGTGGGCTCAGTCCTGCTTACTTTGCTCACAAAAGGTTTATTGAAGCTATATAAGTGCTTATGTAAGGAAAGAGCAGGTTTTGGCACAGAGCAAATGACAGGAATTCACTAGGAGTAACATGAGAAATCATTCCAACACCATAGTTCTTTGCAGAAAGTAAAATACTGTACAAAAATAAGAAGTCCGTTTAATCTCACTGTGATTTATGCTCTTCTGTAGCTGTTAGAGCTTTGTTTTCTTCTTTTTGCAGTCCCACCATCAATCTCCAGCAGCAGTGATAATATGGTGACAGTGGTGGTTAATAATTTAGTGCGACTGGAGTGTGAAGCAAGAGGCATCCCTGCACCTATTTTGACATGGCTAAAGGACGGTAGCCCTGTTTCCAGCTTTAGTGATGGACTCCAGGTACTAGATTCAAACCCTATGCTGTTTTCTGTTGTGGTAGAGGACTTTCAAGCTGGTGCAGTTTGATGAAACAGAGTAAATAAGGAGATTTGGAATGACAGTATGAGGCCTTTTTCTCTAGTTTATTGGTGCAAGTTTAGCTCCAGTAATTACTGTGTAAAGTAGAAGATAGAGATATATTGAGAAAAGGTGTGCATTTCAGCTGATTTTTGCATAAGAAGTTTGTATCAACAAATTTTTCACTACCTGGCAATAAGAGGAAAATTGGATCACATTCTTATGCTGAAGAGATCCACAGAGCTCAAGATCATGTAATATCTAATTACAATATCTAATTATAATAATTCATTAAACAAAAGACCAACCACTAACAGAAGGAGATAATTCAGAGTTAAAATGTGAGGGCATGGCTGCTTTTTGAAAGCTAATTTGACCTGAAAGGAAAATGGGGAAAACTGTGCAGAGACAAAAGATGTGACAGAATGTTTGAAACTGGTAAGAGGGAGGGATGTCAAGATCTTGCAAAGAGTGTGAATACCAAGAGCTCCCTATTGACTTGCATGAAGTTAGACTTCCACTTGTGCAAATCTCAATCAAAAGGGAAAAAGAGAGTGCAGGGAAGAGTGTAAGGAAGAGAGAGATGGTAGGAAGCTGTGGCAAAACAAGTATTTAATTTTGGAATGAAACCTAATAGTTCCCTCTATTTGTGTTTACATTGAGGCATGTGTTCTGAATGTGTCATGCTTTTATTGCAGGTTCTGTCTGGGGGGCGAGTCCTGGCATTGACCAGTGCTCAGATTAGTGACACAGGAAAATACACTTGTGTTGCAGTCAATGCTGCAGGCGAGAGCCAAAGAGATACTGATCTCAGAGTTTATGGTGAGATTTTCTGACAAATCTCTATTGTTTTTTTGGTCATGAGAACTGTTTGTGGATCTTTAATTAAGCATATTGCAGCCCAGACCTTTAGCAACATTGAATAAAACTGATTCCAACTCATAATGGAAGGCAAAGAGATGAGGAGCTGTGTGCATTTGTGTACGTATATGTGTGCACACACATACACAGGCATTGAAGTATGTAAGTGTATTCTTCTGTGTACCCTTGAAGAAATGTGGCTGCAACAGTGAATGTGTAAGTTCTGTACACAAAGTTTCATTTATAAATGATAGCAGAAAATATGTTTTAAAATACATGTAGATGCCATGGGCAAAAGCCATCATTTGGGCCAGAGTTCAGTTGTCTTTCTGAAAACCAAATGAGTCAATGTAAGTTTGCCATACAGTTCTCCAGTTTCCATTCCATTTTCAAGCCTTGCTATGCCTGCCTATATGGTGGTGACATTTTTGGTGCTAATAGTGACACTGTATTGAGCTGTATTGAGCCCAGCCAGCCAACTTTGTCTCTTTGAAGTAGCAGGAAATAAATCTCTTTCTGTATTTTGCCAGTTTTCCAAATTATGTCAACAAGTTAATTCTAAACTCTTTTTCCTGAACTCATGTAAATCAGTCCTTCCTTCTGATTTCTTGTACCTTTTATGAGCTTCATCCTTATTTTTCATAATCTGTATGAGATGTCATCTGATATTGCCTTCTTAGAGATCATTGGTGATGTGCAGTTACCAAAGCATTGCATACTGCCAGGAGGAATGCCAAGGCCTTTGGCTTTAGGAAACTTTAAGTTTCCTTGGACAGCTCAGTGGTTTTGCATACCAGTGAAATGAGGATGAACAGTGATCTGCCATGTGTTTTAAAAATCATGGTTCCAGCTGTGGAGAGAGAGAAGCTTTTGGAGTTGAAGAACCTTTGTGGTTTTGCTTCTGCTTTCAGTAGGTCATTGGAGAGAGAGCTGGTTTAGCTCTGCCAATCTCTAACTAGCTTTATAGTAATCCTAAGCAGAACTCTGGAAAATCTTGTAAGAAAAACTACAAGTTTGGATAGTTTCTAAGGTGACAGCTGGCCAGGTTATTTGTTTCAAGTTTGGCTTTCAGAATTGGTGTGCTTCTAAACGCATAGTGGTCAGGATAGTTGTGTCTTGAGTCATGGCTACTTTTGTGTCTGCAAGGGGCAATTCAGAAAGCCAGAACTCTGACATGGCAAGTGAGCTCAAGGTTAACATAGGCTGGAACAAGGAATATCAAGGTTCCTTTTGGAGTTTTGTGTGTATGTACACATAACCACACAAGTGGCATGAATAAATTTATTATTTCTCTTTTATTTTCTGGAACCTCTGTCTATTTTAGCTAGAAGAAATTAAAGTTAGCTAGAAATCATGTATGGTTAAAATTACTATTGCCTAAGAAGCTGGCCAGGGTTGAGCTCAGCTGCAAGGCCATCTTGATTGAGGCTGTCACCAAAAATTAATATTACTCTTAGGACTTGTCTGATGTGGGTTATTTAATTAGAAGTTACAGGAAGAAAATAATCTGGAGTGCAGATAGAGCTGAGATGGCTAGAAATGTGCAGTGAGCTGGACCAGTCTAGGGGTTGGAACAATCTGGGTAACAGATAGTTACCATGAGCATAACTAGATTACTTTTAAACCCTGTTCCTTCAGAGACAGATGCTTTAGTGTCTCTCTCTCTTTCAGAAACTCAGTTTCCATTTGAACACATTTTAATTCATTTAAGCTGAGAGGAAAAGCAGTTGGTGGAAAAGCATTTGGAAATAAATTTGCCTTCTGCAGTAATGGATCAGCTTCCAATTTTCAATTTCACAACACTTGCAAAGAATTTAGACCTTTGTGAATTCTAAAAAGAAAGCAAGATAAACAGATTTTTTTTCAGTTACTATATTTCTTACCCACAGGGACCAGAATTTTCCCTAAAGTATTTTCAAAATGTGAAATCAGCTGCTCTGCTTAGTACTTCCTGTGCAAGAAAAACAAAGCTTTATTGTTCGTGTTATTTTTCAGGACATCTTGAGAACTGTATTGCTGGTTTACTGAGAACTACTTTGAGACATTTTATATCCTCACATGTACTAACTAATTCAGTATATTTTTGTTCAGAGTGAAACCCAGAGTATATCTCACAGACATTTCCACTTCTTCCCTTCTTTTTGCCTTGTATTTGGTGAAGTCAGGCCATTTCTGGAGTAATGGATTCCAAAACTAAAAAAGCAAAAGAAAAGTGACAATAAAGGTTCTTGTATTTGTCCCTAGTCAACTTTTTTTGGATAAACTGAACAAAAAAGCACTAAGATTCCACTGGATACATGTAACCAGACAAAGTAATTATTGCTAAGAGTGCTTTTATTTTGGAAATATTTTAACTGCTGACCTAATGCTGCCTTAGCATCAGGAGTTTACAATGAAAGTGCTTTCTGTTTTTGAATGATAAGAAAAGAAAGAGCATCCTTATGGATTGTTTCAAGGATTTAAGAATATACATGTCATTAAGGGTATGAATAGGAATTCTCTTCTGGATTGTTCTTGAGCAGCCCGTTGAAATCACTTCTCTCTGCAGTTTGATGTAGTCACCTGTGTTAGTGATGCAAAGGGACCTGATTTGTTGTGGTGTGCATTACAAGTACTTCCAAGTTCTGTCTCACTGGATATCAGATCTAGGAGAGGAAATCTCTGGTAAAGAGCTGGTGGTATGTAGCAGCAGTGCTGGGCAAGGTAGTCTACACTACTCTTGTTATTTTCAGCATGTGTTGGACACCAAAATACCTAAAAACACTTAATGTGGAATGTTTTCTAAACAGTTCAAAGCTGCCTGAGGAGTATCCTCGGAAAATTTCCTGACTGATGGTACAGTGTGCCATTTTGAAAGGACAGTCTTTATCAGCCATGGATGCTGATACAACGCCATAGAGAGCAAGCAGGTTTTGGTCTTAAAGTTTTTTATTTAAGATCATCTTGTTAGTCTAATATTTCCTCTATGTTATTTTTTACTTCAGCTGTCGTGGTTTAAGCCCAGCCAGTAACTCAGAACCACGCAGCAGCGGGCTCACTCTGCTCCCTTTTATCTCCTTCCACTCCCAGAGGGATGGGGATGAGAATTGGAAGAATGTAAGTCACATGGGTTGAGATAAGAACAGTCCAGTAGCTAAGGTGCAATACAAAACTACTACTGCTACCATCAGTAACAATAATGATTAGGGAAATAACAAGGGTGGAGAGTACAATTGCTCACCACTCAGCCTGACCTGAGCAGCGATCTGGGCCTTCCGGGTGACTCTTCCCAGTTTACATTAGGCATGATGTGCTGTGGTACGGAATACCCTTTTGGCTAGTTTGGGTCAGGTGTCCGGTCTCTGCTTCCTCTCGGCTTCTTGTGCCCTTCCTCACTGGCAGAACATGAGACTGAAAAGTCCTTGGTGGGAGTAAACATTACTTGGCAACAACTAAAAACATCAGTGTGTTATCAACACTGTTCTCAGGCTAAAGTTTAAAACACAGCACTGCACCAGCTACTAAGAAGGAGACAAATGACTGATGTAGCAGAAACCAGGACAACAGCCATGAGCACTTTCCCCATGGAAAATTGCTGACTTGCTGTGTTTCAAGGTTTTCTCATGGTGGAAACACAAAAGATTTTTTCAGACGATGTCAGGAAGTTTTCTTTGATCTTGACGCTGTTCAAGAGCAGCTAATGGGCTTTGATTTAAATATCAGAAGGATTTTTTCTTCTACACAGAAGACTTTAATTCAAAAAGCTGATTTTTTCTTTCCCATAATTTGGAAATAATAGTACAAATCTAAACACAGTCCTTGGTGCCTATTACTGCAATGATTATCTGGCAGATCCCACGCAAAACAGACAATAAAGTAATTGTAGATTATGACTTGATGGTTAAGTCATTAACCCATTCACTTGGCTTCAATCAGTAAGTTCCCCTTCTGTCTTCACTCGGCATCTCTGGAAAAAATTCTTCTTAGAGTTCTCCTCGAAGCCATGTATCCATATTTGCACTCTTTGGAACAGTTTGAAACATTTTTCATCTTCTGAGCCTGATTATTATCTTGTGAGCCTTTTCACTCATCAGATTTTTTCTTTCTAGCAGAAATGTACTTCCCCATTATTTATACACAGGTGATTTTCCTTTCTACTTATATTTGGAGTATTATTACCTGGCCTTGACTTACTATCTACATGGGTTCTCTGTAGCTGATATCTCACTAGCATGTATCTTCTGTAGAGGATATTCTGTAAGTAACAAAGATTATTCTGGTGATTTTTTTGTGATATAAAGGAGACTTAAGTTGTATGTCAGAAAGGTGGTAACTGTCATTTTGTTTTTGTTACATGAAAACTTTGAACTCTGCTGTATATTTACTTTGGGAAATCTGCAATGCCCAAAGGTCCTTTGTTTTGATTTATTGCTGCAGTTCCACCAAACATCATGGGAGAGGAACAAAATGTCTCAGTGCTCATCAGCCAAACAGTGGAACTGCTCTGCCAGAGCAATGCTATTCCCCCACCTGTGCTGATGTGGCTCAAAGATGGACAACCCTTGCTGAAGAAGCCAGGTCTTAGCATCTCTGAAGATGGAAGTATACTGAAAGTAAGCTGGGCAGTCAGGCTCTGGTGGCAATTATTTTGTACAGAGTTGTACCCCTAATGAAGGCACTAAGTACCCATTACAGTTTGGATAGCATTAGGCCCTCTGGTGCAATAGTAGTAGATGAGAGGTGAGGGAGGTCATAGGCACCTGGATGTTTGTGTACTGTTTTTGCAGAAGTAATACTGTACTATTGCTGGTTTGGGAGACAGACGTAAAAACAAAAATTGAATTCTGAGCAACCTCTCCTGGCAAGATTCCGGTATAACAACGTAAGAAGAAGAAATCTAGGTTTTCATTTTCTTCCTAGATTGAAGGAGCTCAAATACAAGACACTGGCCGTTACACTTGTGAAGCGACAAATATTGCTGGGAAAACTGAAAAGAACTATAATGTCAATATTTGGGGTAAGATTTATTAAACTTATTTCAGAAATGGGAACAAAACTCAGAGTGAAATTCTGAAGAAGACATTAAATTTTCTGTACTTCATAAACAGATTGTTTGAGGTTCGTGCAGAAAGATGTTATTACATTTGCTGTAGTTTAATAGTCCCCAAAAAGTGCATGCATTTTTCACATTGTTTTGGTTTTGTTCTAAATTAATACCAGCTACTTCTTTGGTCTTTTTCAGGTTGGGTTTGCAATCATGGTCGTAGTTTAGAATTATAACTAAGTTATTTTATATCCGTATCTCATATTTGTGCCTCTAATGCCATTTAAAGTAACCTACCAACTTTCCACTTTTTTTAAATGCTGAAGTGTGGAAATTCAGATAAATAAAATTTGGTTTACCTAGTTTTATTTGCTCTGCAAAGTTATTAGTGCTGAATCATAGAGCTTTCATGAAATTTTTCTATGGCTACATGATGAATGTGACTTAGGACATTTACTTTAATAACTGATTCTGAATGTTTTCTATGCACTATCATTTTCCCCCTATATGCAATCTGAAATGTGCCTTTTTTTGCTATTAAAAATTGATTTCTTGCTTTGAAATCACAGGACTTGAATCATTTAACAAGGTTTGTAACAAAAAGCTGAAATGTTATTACAGAACTCTGTCATCATGTATTAAAAGGAAACATTCCTGGTGTTTTAATTAGAGGTGGATATTGTAGTACCATGAAAGACCATGAAATTTTCTCATGCTAAAACATATATCTGTTTACTGCACATGTTGTCTTCAACTCTGATTTCTTCCTCTGCAGATTCGTAAGATTTGCAGGGCTGCAGAGGGCATTTGCTGCTGGAGGGCTATGGATTTGGTTTTTTCTGCAGTAAAGCTGTTTCAGTAGGATTTTGGAGGAGGGATAATTCTTTGCTAGTTAGCAGCTTTGATTAAATAAGCTTAATAGAAACCAAAAGTTGCCTGTGAAAGTCATCTGCGGATGTTTAGAATTATAGTCTTCCTTTACAGCTAGGGACCAGAAGTCCTGCTTGCCATATTTTTAAGTTTCAAATCACAGAAATGTATCCTGCTGAGAACTGGTGAGATCCTGAAAGCTAACCTTGGTTCCAGGAGCCAGTCCATGTGTTAAATATAAGAAATACCTCCACAGAGAACGGCACAAAGATTTTGACTAGAAGCAGGGCAAATAAAGGTTCGAAGCCAGTATGGTACAATAAGGCCATTTTCAGTCATTCTGAAACGCATGCATCTTGTTTCTGCTAAATACAGTTTGAAGTGTTAGAAGGAGAAGCTGTCTGCTGTCATGTGCATAAAAACCTCTGCTTGATCAGTTATTCACTAATGAGGTTTGTCAGTTTCAGCCTATGTTGTCCTCTGCTTTTTTTGGTCTCTACCTACACTATATTCATCTGATGAAAATGGTTCCCCAGTTTCAAGAAGGCAATTATCCATACCCTAGTGATCGGTCTGAAGTTCTTTAATACTTTGAGAATCAGACTGAAAACTGGTCCCTTTTGTATATAACTGGTTGACAGTTGTATAGCTGTAGAGCAAAAGCTGGCACTCTGCAAGCATTGGGCAGTTAAATGATTAGGTTCATAGCACTGGATGTGGCAGCCCATGTGTTGATGCAGAAAAAATTCAAAGGAAAAACTTATGCTGAATTTTCAATGTCACTTTCCACCTAATGGTGGTACGTGTAGGTTTATTAGCTAAGGCCATGAGCGAGGCAGGCTGTTAGAGTTGGAGTCAGTTTACGTAACTTACAGAAACAGCTTTGTTCTGTGAAATTCATTCAGAAGTCAACCTGAAGCAGAACTTACACATGTACCAGACCTCAGAGGTGGACGGATAGATGCGGTCATTTGCAAGTATATTATTTCCTACCCGGGCTCTGATTTGCATTGTCAGCAAGACAGTACAACCTTTGTAACTGTTACAGAGTATAATGGGACAAATATGTATGAGGGTCATTTGAGTCTTACTGTTGGCTGATAATGTTTTATTTCAAATGCTGCAATTACATGGCATTTTTTATCAGTGTCACCAAGTATTCTTGGCTCAGATGATATCTCTCAACTGACGGTAACTGAAGGGAGCTTGATAAGCCTGATATGTGAATCTAGTGGTATTCCAACCCCCAGCCTTACCTGGAAAAAGAAAGGTGGGTAACTGTCCATTGTCTGTTTTATAATGGAAATGTGATAATTCTGACCTGTCAGTTTTTGTTTTTTCCTGTGAATATTTTAAACGATATGTTCTGACAAGTTCAAGCACACAGATACCTAAACAGTCCTGCTATTGACGAATTTCTTTTCTCTAACAGACCCCTGTTTCAATTAGGTGTCATTATCTGTAGAGGTGTACAAGAGAGACTCCTGAGCTGATTTTAAAATGGACTGCGAAACACTTCACTCCTCTCAATATGCTTATTTACCACAGTGAAGCAATACTTCCTTGTGGATCCCAGCTGGCAAGGCTGTGAGTCCCTGAGAGGTCCTTTGGTGGAGTGTGTTGAGTTGAGTCCTGTGAGCCACTGCATAGCATAGATACATTTTCTGACTTATTTTTTAAATTTGCAGCCATGGCATACCGCCAAGTGTTGAAAATGCATCTAGTCATAGCAATTGCCTTGGGGATTTATTGAACCTTTCTCTCATCCAGTCTTAATATTTAAAAGTAGTCTGCACACCTTTTTGCTTTAGGGGTTAAAGTAACATTTACAAACACCTTCTTTTGAATCAGTAGACAAAAGCAGGCATTTTTACCACCTTCTTTAAAGCACGGACACTGTTGGAGACAATATTAGATAAAATAAGATGTTGAACTCTTCAGGTATGGTAATTTTTGTGTTGTTAATCAGTCTAAATCTATTACTCTGTGTCTTTCTAGATGGCACAGTTCTGTGCGATATGTGCCTGCCATGATTAATTTTCATTTGTGGAAAGACCAGACTTTAATTGCAAAATTATTTTAATGCATAAAATTTTCTGAGAAAATGTTTAGGAAGTTCTTTTTAAACCCTGTATCTTGGAAGCAAAAAAGGCGTTGCATGACATGTTTTAGTAAATGTACTTACTGCAAGTCTAAAGTATACACACCTAAATGCAAGAAAGGAAACTTACACCTGATAAAAAGTCTGGAAGAGCAGTTAAAAGTATTACAGTTTTGAATGTTATTCAAGAGCCAGATTTTCCATCAAACTTGACATGTGGTGCACTTTCTTATAGAGAGGATTTTAACTGCATAAGTGGGAAATGAAAATTCAGCTTGCAAGAATTATCAGCGGCAGCTGTATTCCTTCTGTCATGAGATCTCCCTTCATCTTTGTAAAGATGAAGATAGTTGTCCAATCTGAGGTCTCCAAGTCTGAAAATTCTGCTCAGAGGATGCAGTATTGTTTGTTGTCACATTTCTGCTGAGGATTTCCTGGGTAGAGGTCTATGCTCATGTGCTGTGTGACACAGTACACAGGTGGTCTGTTCGTGAAAACTGAATTATATGCTTCTAAGCACTGGGTGTGCTGGCTGAAACAATTCTACACTGGAAAATCAGTCAGTTTTTATTCAGAGTGTTGAATTTGCTGCTTAGTGGAAGTATCCATAACTTTCTGGGTGGATGTGAGAGTTATTATGCTTTAGCTCAGATTGCTGCAGTTGATGTAGGTCATCAAGTCAGCAGTTTATACAGGAAGTCCTCAGAATCTGCTTGTATGAAGTTTCTGATATCTGGGAAAATTCTGATAGAGCAGTTCTAAAATGGACAATCATGAAGCTCTGTAATTTTAAAAATGAGTGAGTGGACTTTATACCATATAAACAAGCTCATTATCATTTTCTGTGGTTTTATCTGAAAAAATGTCTCTTGCAGGCTCTCCACTGGTGGCTGATCTTTCAGGAAGGGTGCGTATTTTATCTGGAGGCAGACAGCTACAAATCTCAATTGCTGAGATGTCTGATGCTGCATCTTACACTTGCATTGCTTCAAACATAGCTGGAAGTGCAAAGAAAGAATACAGTTTGAAAGTATACAGTAAGTTACCATGAACAATTCTGTTCATAGTTGAACAGTTCTGCAATAGAGTTACATTATTTAAAGTGTTATCAGCACAGTGATGTTAAGCTGCAAGATTTTCAGAGAGCAGTGTCTAGCTATAGGAGAATTTAAGGGTACTCCAAGAAGAATGTAGAGCAATTAGAATGTTGGCAGCTTAGACTTGGAGCTTGGCCAAGGCATTGCATATGTCTGTTGAGAGAGCTTTTGACCACTGATGATTACAGAGATGTAATTCCCTTAGGCAATGTAATGTTTCTTGTCGCTTAACTGTAGTGATGAAGACAACAAATTGAACTTAGATTTCTTAGATTTTACTGCTACTTCTGTATTTTGGTCAGGCATAAAAGGAGGTACTTTTAAACAATCCCATGAAAGAGAACATCTTCAAGGATCTGTAATGATTTTCAGCGGTTTGGGCAGTCTTTTTGAATTAATTTTGTCTTCCGTTTGCATTTTTAAAATTGTAAGCTACATTTTAAAAAACATTTATACTTCGTGGGGTGGTGGTGGGGAGGAGGTTATTCATGTCTTCTTTGTCCTGTGGAAAAATGCGATGAGTTGCTGAGTGACACTAACTGGTTTGTAAGTGGTAACCTGCAAAAACTAGTCTTTATTAAAATGTTGGTCTGTCAAACTTGATTATCATTCTGTTCAGAAATAGGTGATGATCCTGAAATGTAGCTTCCAGTTGACTTCTGTACTGTCTTTCTTTTTCTCTCATAGTTCGACCAACTATATTAAATAGTGATAGCCACCCATCGGAAGTTGTCGTCACCCAAGGAAATGAAGTTTCCTTGGAGTGCATGGTACAGGGCATTCCAGAACCATCAATAACATGGATGAAGGATGGCCATCCACTGGTTAGTGGAAGGGACATAGGGATACTTCATGATGGTCGCTTTCTTCAACTAAGAAATACCCAGGTGTCAGACACTGGCCGCTATGTCTGTGTTGCTGCCAATGTGGCAGGGGTATCTGACAGAAAATACGATTTAAATGTTCATGGTGAGTATGTGCAAAATGGGACAGGCATAACAGAAACAAAATAGCCATTCAAACTTACCCACAGACAAGCAAGAAATAATTGTGTAGCTAAATGAACCACCTATATCTACTGCAAGCTTTACATGTGATGTAGTTTCAATTACAGATCAGTGATGCAGTTTCAACTGCAGTGTTAAAAAAATCTAAATCCAGTTTTATAACTGCAGGATATTTTAAAATCTTATCTCTGGGTCTGATAGTATCAATCCGTCCCCAGTTGCTCCATCTCCTGAGAAGAAAAACAAGATATGGTAAAATTTTACAGAATATTGGTTGAGTGTCATAGTGGGAAACATTCTATTGTGGGAGACCAAAAAAGTCGAGGTTCAACCAAGAACACCCTGCTCATGGTCACTGCTAGAGGATTTTACCTGAAGTTAAACAGTTTCTCAAGTATTTGATTATCAGGTTCTCCCATTTTGCACAATCAGAAGAATTTAAAGACGGCACCTCCAACTGTAATTTATCTCCAAAATTTGACTTAATGGCATTGATCAGGACATTATCTTGCAGCCACTGTCACAGTTTTGCATATGACTCTTTATGATTCATCAAACAGAATATCTATGTTTTAGAGGAATTCTCATTATTGAGAGCAAGAGGCCAAAATTATTTACCAGTTTTGTTTTGTTGTTTTTTTTTTTTTTTTTTTATTTGATGTATTTGCTGTACTGTATTATCAGACTTCTGGGTAGTAAAGAGAAACTTCAAACCTCCTCAGGCTGCTCAGAGTGCTGAAGGATGTCGGTCAATTCTTAACCCAGGGATTCATGTTTTAAAGTATGAACTGTAGTACTGCAGAACTGCTTCCAAAGTGGAAATATTCTTATTCTTGGCAAACAAAAGCTAAGTTAATGATAGTTATTTTAATAAGGATTGTTTTTTCCATTAGAAAAAGCATATAATTCTGTCAGTGTTAAAATTTCCATAGTGTTTCATTAGTGTAGATGGGCAGAACTACTATAAACTGTTACTCACTATGGATCTTGAGCCATAAAAGTAGTAGAATTAATAGAATTTAACTGAAGTATTTCTATGCCATTACACAATAAGAAGCTGTCTTTAAAATAAAGCTCTGAATGTCTCAGTCTTCTTGCACTTCACTTGCCAAACTCCCAAACTTTTGAGATCAAAGTTATTTTTTACTTTTTCTGAATCATGGCTTCTCTATTCTTTTCTGTAGTTCCCCCAAGTATTGCTGGTTATCTGCAAATGCCTGAAAACATCAGCATTGTGGAAAAGAATCCCATCTCTCTGGTTTGTGAAGCTTCAGGAATTCCCTTGCCAACAATAACATGGCTCAAGAATGGATGGCCTGTCACTTTGAACAACTCAGTGCGAATCCTCTCAGGTACAAAAGTTGCAGTTATTTAAAAAAAAAAAAAAAAAGAAGAAAGAGGGAAGGGATAAAGGGCCCTCTGCATCTGCATCTACAGTGCAAGAATTTCACATGAAAGAAGGTTTGATTTAATAATCTGTAAAGACAAAGAGAGACAAGAAATAGTTTTTCAATGTGAAGCTTTTCAGTAAAAGGGGTCAGATTAGCTGGAGTGCCTGATGAATAGCTAACATAAATGTTTAAAATTGTTACCAAACTTTATGTATATGGGCCAAAGGCTGGGAGCTGTTTGGTCATTGATTAAGCCGTTATTCTGGCTGCTAGTGTGTGTTAGTCTAATCCATGTTACCAGAGATGTGTCTGATGGTAACATCTTGCTTTGTCAATGCCAGAACATATACTGCAATAGCTCTCTCATTTAATTAGTTTTCTCTACCTCTTTGCAGTTATTTTACCTTTTAAAGAGGAAAAATCTTTGGGAGAATGAATACAAATGGCAATAAACAAAACACACCTCTCATTTCTGTGGGTCTGTATGTGAAAACGAAGGGAAATGTTCATGAACCTCATGAATTTCTGTTCATGAACCTCAGAAGTTAATGAATGTACTTACTTCCTGGCCTTGCAGGTATTTAGAGCTAACTGCTGTAAACTGAATCTAACAGCTGACTGAATCTGATCTCCAGAATGTCATCTAATAAAAGGTGGAATTATATGGTCAGTCAGATGCAGAATGCTGCATTAACAAGAAGGCTAGTCCAAGAGATCTGGAGAAACTTAAGTTAGGCAAGCAGAGAAACAGATGCAATTCATCAGGGATCTTGATTTTCAAGATTTAATAACCTACAGAGAACTAGTTCAGATGCCTTTTTATGACAGTAGTAATTGACAGAGACATATGAAATATGAGGGGCTTGGTACCTGTTCCTGTAAACCATTTTCCTGCAATACCGTATCGAAGCGAGAATACTTGGTTGTCTGCTGCAGTGATGTTAAAGCTTTGTGTTTACAATAGGAAATTGAGTTAGGGCTCTTGAGATTACAAACAGAAGATTCATACCAAGCAGGCAACATATTTTGCACTGAATCTACATGTCTGGGAATCAGCTTTATGGAGTTCATAGAGGTAATGAAGTATCTGGTTACAACTAAGGAGTGTAGGTGACAATTCAGATTTTTCTTGTGTTTGCTACTCATAGCTAGAAATTTCATGAAAATAAATTTCGAAGAAGTTTCTAATATTCTGACATAGCCATCATGTAAAGCCAAACCATCCTACAGCATGAACACAAGAAAGCTATGAAAGGTGAAGGAACTGGAAAGTGTTTAGAAGCTTAGCTAAGACTGGATTTGAAGCTGAATTTTTCAGGATTTTTTTTTATGTGTGTAGCTGATGAAAAGTGTAGCTTTTTGATCAGTGTAGCTCTTAACATTACAGGTAGTCCTGTCCTCTACTTTCCTATGTTTACAGATGGCACATGGAAAAAGGAGTAGTGTCTGATTATTATCCAGTATAAATCTGACCATCTGAATTGGTATGCACTCCTTTTTGTGTCACATTGCCATTAACAAAAATGATGTCTTCTGGGCTTGATTGTTTCTGTCCTGTCTTGATTGCTACACCCACACTAATATCACCACCAGGATTTCAGAGTCAGGAAGGGCGAGAGACAAAAAGATGTTTATTGTCTCTGAATGTTAGCAGCAGTGGGAGTGGGGAAACAGGCCAGAACTCAGTGTTTTGTTTTCCAGCAGACTTTGTGCTTTAAAAAACTGCACTGTGGTGGTAAACTGTAGCCAACATGGCATTTGGAACTTTATTTGTGCTTGTGCATTTGTAAAAAAACGAAGCAGCAACAACAACAGAATCCCCCTCTTCAACTAATTAAGGAAGTGAAATGCTTTGTCAAAGCAAGATTTTGGTTCTGTTGATTGAAAACATACTTGGCATTGTAGATGATTTAAATGTGTGGACATGCTGCTGGCAACTTCTAATCTTTTAATTCAGATGCTGATATTTCCTTCTGGTGATGCTTCTTATATATCCTTCGGGGGGGGGGGGGGGAGGGAAAGGAAATAGGAAAAGTAATATACACCACTATTTTCCTTGCAGACCATGCACTAAGTTGCACATTAGCTTAAGGAAGGAGAAAAGCTTTGATTAGGTTTTAGTAAATGTAGAAAATCATATCCTGCCTCAGCACTGAATCCCTGGGTGTGCTATGTTATGTGATTCCAGAGAAAGTTACAGTCTCTTGCAAGCAGATATCTGCTTCATTTTGCTTGTTGTATGGCTTTGTTCTTGGTGTGGATGAGAGAAGGAATTAGAGTGCTACAAAAACTGAGGCTGGAAGGCCTGAGCTTTCCACTGTCTCAGTACTCCTTTCAGCGGGTCAAACTCCTTGGGCAGGGGCACATGCATTAACAGGTCATCAGTTTCTTCCTTCAAAGCACATGATCAGGAACATAATTTTCTGGGATATATCCCAATAATGAGACCCTGTGGCTATCCTCAGCCAGGCGATGCATAGCTCAGGTATGACATACTGTGTGGTAGTGACTGCTAATGTGAGAGCAGCTAAAGAGAAACTGGAAAAAAGCTGAAGGATGGCCACTTGTTTTCACATTTAAATGCTCACTAATGTTGGTTTTGCTGTTTTGCTGCCAAAAAGGAAGAAAAGTTATTCTGCAACAGAAAAGCACGGAAATTCTTGATCTTTTGGTCAAATATAATTGCAAACCTCCTTTCCTTAAAGCTAGCATGCCTGTGCAAAGTTCTTCTGACAACAGCCCTGCCACAGTATTAAGAGAAATCTGTTATTTAAAAACATTACGGGTAAACCAGTACCATGGTTACCTGTTACTATTATTAAGGGCACAATTAATACAAATGCAGTAAGAGAGAAGTGGAATTTTTTTCCTTATCTGTACATGTGAAAATACCTTTAAGGACTGTTTGTATGTGTTTATAACACATGTATGTGTTATATATTGTTATGTGTACATGCACCCTCTCTCTGATGAGGTTCTATTATTTTTTAATATACAGCCATCTAGATATATTCTCAGTATAGCAAAGTACTTGTGAATGAAAATCTTGCTAAGACACCACAGTCTGTTGAAATTTTCTGCATAGAAGCATGAGCACAACTCTTGCATATTCCAAAAACACAATGTTCCTGACACATCCAAAGTGTTTGTGCTGATCAATGAGTTACTGTACCCATAATCTAGTTTGAGAGACTTGTGAGGAGTGGGTTTGATTTTCTCTATGTAAACTCTACAGATGCGTCTCGAAGTACTCAGTGATTGCTCCAGTTTTCTCTGACTTTATCCAGAAATCCTCAGAAAATGTCTGAGTGCCTCAAAGTTCACTTAAATGTCGTTTCTAGAGGGAAGAAAAAAAAAAAAAAGGCAGGGGCTGGGGGGAGAGATGGTTATGTCAGGGTAGTTTGGAAGTTGCTGACTAGAAAGAACAGGATGATCAATGTGAAGCACAGATCTAAAAGCACTGGGAAATGATAGAAGTAGGAATAAGGTTAGATGCTTTCTCTTACTCTTTGTTCAACAAAACAAAGCGCATTAAAAATTGAACCACATGAAAAAAACCAGCTGTAAATTTAAGCAAAATATAAAAGGTTAAGAGATAGCACAGACAATTTGAGAGCACGTGGTTGGAGAAGGACTTCAGTGATTGTACATTTTCTTTATTTTTTCCACTTTCCACTCAGGGGGCAGAATGCTCCGTTTGACACACACAGGTGTAGCAGATGAAGGTCAATATACTTGTGTAGTGACCAGTGCTGCGGGGGAAGTGAGGAAAGATTTTGCCCTTTCTGTTCTAGGTAAGTGTGTGATAATTTTTGTTACAGAAGAAGGGAATCTAATGTATACATTGATAATATTTTAGAAATTATTATGCCAAAACATACGTCCTTGAGGGAAAAAAAGCTAATTTGATAACATGGTCAGAAAATAAAATTTTAAAGAAGTTACCTCTACATGTGAATTTGTTGTTTCTTTTGTTTTTAAAGTGAAGATTTTTCAGGCATAATTTGGAATAACTGGCAGCTACTTGTGTTTTGTGGTTGGTTTGTTTCTTTTCTGAAACAGAACTATGTCAATGCACCTGGCTTCAGTTAGGTTGCTATTTCAGTCAGATAGAAGTCTGGGAGATATCCACAGCTGGACTCCCATCCTCTCTTCAATTTCTTGTTGCTCATAACTTCACTCTGCTTTGGGTGCGATGAATGAGGCGAATCAGTTTGTAAGTGATCTGGAAAAGTGGGGGGGTTGTGTTTTCCTAGTCGTGTTAGTCTTCAGCCAGATTACTTCCCTGCTGATTTACCACACAGCCTATGAATGCCAGTACTGGTGAAAGAACGATGACAAGAATGAGCAACCAGGGAAATGGTGCTATTTCTTTTGACACAGGCCAGAATTTAAACTGGTTTGAGTCAAAAGAAAACTGGCCCCAGGAAAACATATGAAAATCATATGAATCTGCATTACACCAGGTGTAATATGCACAGGTAAGTGGCATGATGGTAACAATCTATTGCAACAGAGATGTGAAAGCAAAGCCAAGATGGGCAGGAAAATCAAACACTGGAGGTGGAATTGTTTTTGCAAAATAAAAATCCCAGATCCAGTGGAAACCTTCAGTCAGTAAAGCTTTTGGTATTTTTAGGATTATAAACCAAGCGTGGTAGTGAGTGAGCTTGCTAACGCATTTAGACAAGTACTGGTACAGCAGACCCTTTATGTTGATATTTAGAACAATTAATGAGCAATTTTTTTCAACGTTAATTGCTCTAAAAAAAGTATCCCCACACCTACAATATTTTCCTGAGAAATACTGCTTTTTTTGTTTAGTAACTATTTGTCACAAAATAGCAGGTTGTCATATTACTGTGCATTATTTTCCTTCAGTTTCTTTTCTCTAAGTTGCTGACCACTATAAGCTTCTGTCATGGGTTCAGCAGTAGCAGTCATTTTTCTCCTTCTCGGTAGCTGGTGCAGTGCTGTGGTTTTGACTTTCGGCC
>JANRGW010003645.1:0-25761 GCA_024733675.1 Psilopsiagon aymara
TTCACTACTGCCAGGTCTCTTCTATCCACTGGCCTATGGCCTCATTGTGTCCAGTTTCTAACAACCATTCCCCAACAATTCTCCCTTTTTCTTTTTGAACAAGTAAAACTTGATTAGCTATTTTGGATACAGTAGACATCACACATCTATAGGCTATACCGACTATTAAAAGAATTAACAGTAAAATACCAATGATTCGAAGCCCTTCTTTTATGAGTCCCAACAGCCATTCAGGTATTTCCCCAAACAGTGATTTCAACCAGCCGTCAAAAGGTCCCGAACTTTCTGTCAAGGCATGCAAACCCTCTTTTAGTTGTGCTAGCTTCTTGTGGATAGATTCTGAATGGTCCAACAAGTTCATGCAACAAAATCTGACCCAACTGATTGTAAAAACTTTGTGTCTTATGAAGCTCTTGTTAGGAACACTTCATGTTTTCAGTTTATGAATGATGTAAACCAGAAGAAAGCAAACCTTGTAAAAAAAGATGCCAGTATTTTGCATTTTCTTGTGTGATTTTAGTCTATGACACAGAGGAGCTTAATATATTTCTGGAGTCTCTTGGCAAGAGTGTTATGGATAACAGGATACACTGGGCAAGACAGTATCAGCTGAAGAGGAATTAAAGTTAAACTTATTTTGTATTTGTCTTTGACAAGACGGAAAAATTGATCCCTGTAAATTAATTTATTTATTTAAAATCTGGGAAGGTCCCCCCCCGTTTTACAGGGGAGAAAGCATAAAGAGTGACACTTTTCCCTGTCTCTGGGACAAGACAATCTTTAGAAGAGTTCAAAGAGGACCTTATTCGCTAAAGACGTAAGGATAAACATGAATACTCTGCGTTAGGTCTTAGGGGATAGCCGCTCTTCCTTTTTTCCTTCCAGCACTGGCAAGGCTGTATTGCAGCAGTCTGTGAAATCATCAGGCAACCCCTTAAAGAATTTAACTGAATGATGAGTAGTAAACACAGGACAGTAAATTCCCTGCTCTACAGCTATACTGAATAATAGGTTCTGTTATATTATGTGCCAAATGAGCTTAAATAGATAACAAACTCAATTTGAGTTGACAGGTTAGGGTGGTTTCTGGTGTTCAGGTAAATCCACAACTTCCACTTCAACAACTTCTAGAGAAGCTCTTGCTGATTTCAGAATAGAAGGTGTGTAAATTGTAGCCCAGGGCAAATCAACAACTCCATAGGCTGTTTACCCTGTAGGGCTGTTAATATTATAGTCTTTATCTTAATATAAACATCACTTCATACTTGCATTGATCATTGCAGTGAGTATCTGTCAGGAGAGAGGTGTCCTTTGGAGACAGCTGTCTTCCTGGCAGCCCACACATGGCAAATGTTAACAGTTGTTTAGTGTTTGTTTTTGTTTGGGTTTTATTACTTATGTGCTCAGAGTTGTTTACCTGCCTAGATTCTCACAGCTATATCTACAAAATGCCTTTACCGGGCCTGAGTGCCCTTTGTACCAAGTGGAAATCAGACAAGAAATTTGTAGTTGTTTTAATTTTCAGTTCAGTAAGACCTGTCAGTGCCCTGAATTCTCCATTCAGGATCAGTTAAACAAAATGAGGCTAAAATATGACCCTGTCATTCTTCATGTTCAAAAACAGGATTATCAGACTTCTATATGTCTGAGTCTTTTGGTGTGAGAAATTTAAGATAGTCATGAAAATACATTGAAAGACTGAAAATAGTATTTTGATAAAAGACTATGAAATTTTCATTTATGTGTTTTGTCAGGAGCAGAACCTTTGGTAATAGTATTAATTTGATCCTTCCCTTGTATTTTTCTCAGCTTCAGGCTAGGAACTGGTGTTGTTTCCTATTTTCTCTTGAAGTAGCTTAGTATTACATAGTAAATGTTATTTTGCAGCTCACCTGTGTATGAATGAAGTTCAGAGTGCAAATTGTCACTGTGCTCTGCAAGGTCTGGCACTGCTGTTCTGAGGGACTTCACTGGAGAGTATATCCCAGTCCTTCTGATGCTTGTTGTGTCTACTTATTCTGAATGGTTTATTTTTTTCTTAAATTACTTCTTGATCACTTACCCATGCCCCCTGAAGTAACTTGGATTCTTACACTATATTTTGTTTAGAGTTGAAATGGGCTTATTGTTTTAAGCAATGGAATTCCTGTAATTAAGTAATTTAAATTGCAGACTTAGCTGGGGCCTGATGTTTAAGCATGACAAGTAACATATTTGACCTGAAAAGCCTGGCTTTGGGGTTTGGAAGAATGTTGGGAAATATGTTTTGTTCTCAAAGTGTTGGGAAATATGTTTTTCTTCCAGTATTGAACTGGTGAGAGCAGGATGTTCTGTTGCTCACATAACAGCAACTGTAGCAACATCAAAAGGTATTTTCTGGTCCCTCCAGGTGCCTACCCTCCCTGAACCGCTGAGGTGGAAGGTATGCAGTTCTCTGAGCTCAGCTGTCAAGTAGAGTCACAGATCTTAAAGTATGAAAATTGAAGTTGAAATAAAGAATTAGATGGTTTTGGGTGTAAGTGCATAATCAGTGGTGAGAAACTGGGTCTGTAACTTAGCATCACTATAGTGATTTATCTTGGAGAGGAGCTAGAATTAAGAGAACATGCTGAAACACAGTATTGCTGTTTCAGCAGCAGTCATAGGCTCATCCTCATACTACTGTTTCCAGCTTCTTTGTGAGTTTATTTAACCAATCACTGTCTCTTCTCCCTCCCAAGCGTCACTGTTAACTGTTTTGTGACCATCTCTTGTGATAAAGCCCAAGACATAATGCATTTATTTACTATCTAAATAAATTGAATGATTCAAGTCCTTTAGAAAAGGATTCTTTTCAGATCATGCATTATTCTTTTACTGATGATTACTAATTTAATACATGTCATGAAGAAGCTTATTCTTAACATGCTCAGATTTTTAAGTTTCAAAACAGATTTAAGGGAAGAAGTCATTGGGGGAAATAGGACAACCTGTCAGCAGCCTCTGGCTTAATATATCTTGTGGGAAATTCTAATTTACCATCAAAGTGGCAGCAACTCACTTGGTATGAAGTGCCAAGGAGACAGATGGCAATGCTGAAATGCTCTCTGTTGTGCCTACCATCAGGTCTAGTGAAAAGAGAATATGGGAGCAACAACATGTAGTAGAGTAAATAATACTTGCTACCACTTTTTACAAGGAGTGAGTTTACTTGAAGCTGCTGATGTAAAACTGAGCAGGATTCTGTAATGTGGATGGAATAGAAATGTTAGTTAGAAAGACAGGTTTATACTAAAATCCTACTACCTAGGAGCATGTAAATTAAAATTTCATCACAGTAGTAAAATAGGAATCTTAATGTTCAAGTTCAGTGGAAGCATGCAAGCTCCAATCTTCCAGTGGAAATAACTCTGTTCGGGATTGTGTGCCTGTTTCTCTACCCTTGCTTTTTGTCCCAAATTCACATCTGGATGATATTACTGTTGCTGCTTGTGCCAGATTGGTGCTTTTTTGAGTTATCTCCTTGTGGTGAGTGAGTTGTAGTATATGGGATTCTGTGTTTTAATTTGTATATGAGCAGATTAAGTTATGTTTGTATTGGGGGTTGGACTTTGGAGGCATCACAGTACAGTTTGTCAGAAGAGGCTCTACAAAAGTAATATGGACACATGTAAAGTGTTAAAAACTGTATCTTAGTGGAAAGAGGAATTATTGGAAGGAGATGTTTGCTTAAGTCATTCCTTTGGAATGGGAAGCTAAGAATTGGGACTTGAGTGCTGTGCTGTCTCTTCTGGCCTGGGCCATCTGAAAAAATATATATGTAGTCATACACACTGGGAAAACTGTTAAGGTTGGATTTTCTCCATTTTAAATGAGTGGTTCTGAGTCTTGCTGTGCTAAGTAAAAAACTGTTTCCAGGTGTAAAACTGGCAGGCTGTAAGTGGAAGGGAACAAGTTATGCATGTGGCTTTTATGATTGTACAGACCTTCTCAATATTGGAAATTAAGACCTATAAAAATTTTACAGTTGAAAGGCAAAAATAAGAACATTCATAAATTTTACTTTCAGGTAACATAGCTTTTATGTGAAAATACCAGAATTTAAAGTATGTACAAAATGTGTTGAGGCCAGAACAGATAGAAACCCTTGAAATATAGCTTAGAAACCAAGTAGACTTTTTCTCCCCAGGCAATTTGGAATACCTGGAGAAAGCCTGAAGCATCTACACTGATAACAAGAGGATACTACTCTTATGCTAATGTCCAAATAATTTTTTTCTGCTGGGAATCAGAATTCTCCTATTGCCAAAATTGGAATAATTCACATATATGCATTATTCTTTTTGCTTGCAGGGAAAGTAGAAAATTTATGGTGTAAAGCCAGCTTTAACACTGTAGCACAAAGACTTTCTCAAGTCATTGAGAATATATTTTAATTCAGTTAATGCAGGCCATGTTTGGGGCTGGTTTTCTAATCTCTCTCCTGGTTTATTATGAGTGAGATGGATCCTGTGATACGACTGTGCCTATGTCTGAAGTTTTCTGCACTTCCTTAGTGTACAGTGTGCGTGCTTTCTACAGATAAACTAAGTGTTTTGTAGGAAAAAGACAAGAATAATGCTAGCTTTTGTTCTTATGGTATTTTGGTAACTTCTTCAGTACCACAATATACCATTGTAATGGTTTAAGCCCAGCCGCAAATCAGCCACACAGTTTGCCAGATATCCCCCTTCCTCCCCCCACTCCTGGAGGGATGGGGAGGAGAATCAAAGAATGTAACTCCCACGGGTTGAGATAAGAACAGTCCAGTAACTAAGGTATAACACATAACCGCTGCTGCTCCCACCAATTATAATAATGATAAGGGAAATAACAAGGGAAGAGAATGCAACCGCTCACCGCTCGCCAACGGATACCCAGCCCGACCCAGCTGTGATCTAACCCTTCTGGGAAACTGCCCCAGATTTTACATTCTGGGCATGATGTGCTGTGGTATGGAATACCTCTTTGGTCAGTTTTGGTCAGGTGTCCAGTTTCTGCTTCCTCCAGGCTTCCCCTCCTCCCTGGCAGAGCACAAAACTCAGAAAGTCCTTGGTCAGACTAAACATTACTGAGCAGCAACTAAAAACATCGGTGTTATCAGCATTGTTTGCAGGCTGAAAGTCAAAATCACAGCACTTCACCAGCTACTAAGAAGGAGAAAAAAAATGACTGCTACTGCTGAACCCAGTTCTAATCCATAATTAGAAAAATATGGAAAAGATCAAGGTAAACCTTGTAATGATGAAAAGGAGTAAAGAAAGGTCTAAAAAAATGCCATAAGGTGGAATCTATCTGGCAAGATCATCAATAATAAAGATGAGATGTTGTATGGAAAGATGAAAGATTCAGTTAGTGGGAAGTACAAGATCTCAGCCGGGATCACTAATGTGATAAGCAGTTTTCAGCAATGCTGCTTAGTAAGCAATGACTTTGCTTGATAATCATGTAATAGCATCTGAAATTTGCACAGAAACTGCGTGTATTAATCTCTTCATACATCATAAACTGTTTTGTAAAGGTTTGAAAGAAAAATCTAGATATTTATTTTCCAATTAATATATATATTTCTAGTCTTAAAGTAGCAGTTTTTGAAGTAGGTGAGATGGATACCTGTAAAGGTACACCTCTGTTGAAGAGGAAGATAGTATAGTGAGCATGTAAGGTATTAAGTAGGAGAGCTCTGTTTGAGGAGTTGTTGTGAATTTATGCAACTTAATTTGTGTTGTACAAACTGATGTGTTTTCTGCCACTGTAACTTTTTTGTGGCATTGGTATCCTACTTGCAAATACCAATCATTCACTTTACTGCACTGTCAAAGTGCAAGACTTAGAAGTGGACTGAAAATGTCAACATCTCTGAATGCGAATTATTATTTTCAGTAGTTTCATACAATTAAAATCTATAAAGTACAAATTGATTGAAGTTAATACGGCTGTGATGGTGTTAAACATGCCTGACCACAACAGGTTTGGACTACTTTGGCGGCGTGTGCATTGATGCTTTTAGCTCAATCAGCATGGTCAGGTGTTCTAGCATGGACCAGGGGTGCAGTTTTGAAGTCAAGTCTCTGGGTCACCACCACTAGCCAGAGTATGGAGTAGCTCTGTTCATGTTACAGAGCAGTTTTTAAGTGATATCTCTTTGGGTGCATCCTAGTCTGCATGAACCACGCAGCCTGTAGAGCTGGAGAAGACTGTTTTTAACCTAAAGGAAGGTCTTCTGAAATCTGCTCCTGTTGCACCATATGATTTACTAATGCAGGCGTAGGCAAAGTTTGATTGATGTTCCTTTCAGTTTATTTAAGCTTTCTGCTTGCCCAAACTATTGCCATGTCCCCCCTTTACTGCCTGCCAGTCTCATGCTTGTACTTTGCCACTAACTAGATTTTTCCTTTTTTTTCATGAAAGAAATTACAAGCAACTTATCCCATCATACGAAGAAAAAGGATAATAGATCTCTTCTGCATCAAACTTCAGTTTCCCCTTTGATTTCGCATCCATGAACCATTCCACCTATCACTAACTGGGTTTTGGGTTTTTTTCATTTGTTGTACTTTTCTGAAACTGTTGGCATCAGCTGGTCCTTCTTTATGCTGTTACATAATTTTTAATGATCCTCTTTCAGTGATTTGTTTTATCTGCTCTCTCTTCCTCATCTATCTTGCTTGTTTATTCACATTCAAAACTGTTAACTGCTCCTTTCCTAAACTTACGTCTTCCTGGGGTTTTTACTATACTGAAAGTATTCTATCTTTATCTTACTGTGCTGGTGAATTATTCTCTTAAGCAAATCCACAATAGAAATGGAAAAAGGGTAATGGTAAGTAGCACCGAACTGACCCTTTGTACAATTTATAAAGAGAGAATTTTGACATGAACTGTAATCCAGGGCAGTGTTTTAAGATAAGGAGTTTGAGGTGTGTGGTAGGGCTGGTCTCCAGTGGAAGTTAGTTTACTGCATGTTATTATAAGAGCTGGTCTTTTAGAAGGAAGAATATGGCCAAGGGTGCACTGAAAAGAATGGATGGAAAGGGAGAAAACCCATTAATTTAGCACAAAATCAAGATGCTGGAAACCAATATCAGTCAATGCATCAAAGAAGATGAAAAGAAAGAATGCTTTGCCTCTGTGCAGATGTTAAGTGCCTGCAATAAATACAAAGTAATGAAATCCCTCATTTATAATAAATTTGAACAGGTTGCTAATAGTGCAGCCTAATGGGAAAATTCAAATGATTGAAAGGCTGAAAACATACTTAAATAACACTGAGAGGGAAGAAGAGGAGAAGTGGTAGCTGAAATATGTGGAATTATTCTGTGTTCACAATAATTTATGAAGTAATTCTCATGAATAACTCACAGCTCCACTTTCTAATACATAATTAGCAAACTGGGGATCTAATTCCCCGTGTGCAGTAGGCCACCAGCAAGACAGCAACACGGCCAGCTCCTTAAAAGCCTCTTGTAATGTGGGGGAGGAAAACTCACTAGTGTGGGAGACTTCTGTTTGTATGATGTTACCGTAGTCATACTGCCTTCTAACAGTACTGTTTGAATTGCTGCAGAAATATATGTATTTAATATACATAAATGGAGATTATTAATTTCCTTCTATGAAGACTGATTTTGAGATAATTCTGTAATTGGCCTTTATCTTCACAGATGAAGACACAATTAGTGATGGCTTAAGCACCAAAGGGAGCAATTAACAAAAGTACAAGAGAACATGAGTTAGCTATATTCTGAGCCTTCCGAAGAGTAACTTCGGAAAATCTTGTGTGCATATATATATATATATATATATACCTATATATCTGTGTGTGTGTGCTCAGTGCCTTGAAGAGGCCAGCTTTTGGGAACAGTTGTGACACTTGTGATCAAAAGAAGAACTCGCTGACAGCAAGGGAGAGGGGCTAAAATATATCAAAAAAAAAAAAAAAAAGAAGAGGAAGTTAATGTTAACAATTATAAACCAGAATCTAGAAATTTATAAAAGCTACCAAGGAATGTGTGTGTGGTTTTATATAAGCCTATATGTTACATTTATTGTATATGTATATAAATATCCTTCAAAATAAATAAGCAGTCAGGTAGAAACAACATATATAAAGGTAAAATACTCTTTTCAATTGCACTAAAATACTCTATAGAAAAACAATAAGTATGATTACTTCATTAGTAATGGAAATGGAGAGATTTTAAATAGCACAATAGAAATGAAAAATAGAAGTGTTTCCAATGATAATGCAGCAATTCAGAAACTGCGCAAGCACTGCTACTCTGTGCTTGGAAAAGTAAGTTAGCAGAAGATCATGACAATACTTCATTACAACAGTAACTAAGGATACTTAATGGTGGATGGTCATGCTGGGCATTTTGCAGTCAACAGCTTTGAATTACAAGTCTCTTGAGAGCTTTTTTAAAAAACCTGCTTGAGTTATTCTCTGAGTCATTACTGCTGAATTTTAGTAAAACACAGAAGTTCCAGGCAATGGGAAGAAATCTGATGTTGTGCCAATAAAAGGCTAAATGGGAAGACCCAGACAATTATGAGTCTGTCAGCTTGACATTGATCTCAGGCAAAATAATGGAATGGTTTCTAAAGGACTCAATTAATAAAGAATTAAACAAGGGTAATATGGAAAACAGATCTTGTCAAATAAGCTTGGTATGCATTTTTTTAATACAACAAATTTGGCTTATGTAATGAGCGTCTATAGGGCCTCCTTTGGTAAAAAGTATTGATGAAGACTGGAAGAATCTAGATTATTTTGCTGTGCAAAAGGAAAATTAGTAAGTTCAGATCTTTATAGTTAGCACTGTAAGAGTTATTTTTAACTGTGTACAATGAAGAACAATGCACCTTGAAAATAGGCACTGGTTTATTTTCTACTGGGCCAGAGACAGTGTGCACTCGCTACACAGCACCATCTCCCTAGACCATGGTGCATCCCAGTATTCTTCTAAAAATATTGAAGACCAATTACTGGTAAAAAACATTAAGTTATCTAAAAAACGTCTGGTTCAGATGTTGAACTGAGAGTGCATTTATATATGTAAATACCTTAGGATACAAAGGTCACTGGTAGAAAGAAGGATGCAGATATGAGATATGAAAGCATGATAGGTGAAGATTAAAGGCGTGTAAGGATGCTTGGTGACAACAAAATCATGTTTTCATTCATTCCTCTTCATGTGTTTCTCCCTGCTGTGTCCTTCTATTGATTTCTTCGGGTGTGCCAGTTAATGGACATGTCCAGCATCTAGGATGGTCAAGTGATACATCATACTTCTCAGAAATGGGTTCTTTGCAATTTTATTGGGGTTTTTTTGACAGCATGATGCAGTGATTTTTTTCTTGCAGCCTTTACTATTTAAAAAAAAATGTAGGAAGTCTAGAAGATAGCAATTTGTACTTACTGCACATGGAAATAAAATTCAGTGACCCTTTTTACTACAGTTTTTTCCATCTCCTTATATAAAATGTTGTGCTTGCTTCCTAAGGATTCATTCTTTAAAAGTAAATGAGAGTTTTTCTTTATACTTGCTGGTTGTTAGAGCTTCCTGGAAACATTAATTTCTGTTCGTTTGAGAATTCAGAGAGCAGAGAATAGAAGCAAACCCCCAAAATTTCTGTCTGCTGTGATCAATGAAGATGTTGCTGGGCAGTGTGGCAAGAAATTTTCATGTGTTTTTCTTGCCCACAAGTTTTTATGTAAAGTCCAAGTGCATTCCACTGGAAAATTCTTTGTATGAGCGAACTGGTATTCTCCATTAGAAAAAACACCTTAAAAGCTACTTTGGACAATTAATTTCTCATCATGGTCTTGATCATTTTTTATTAACACTTTATGCAAAAATGGGAAACACAAGAAGTTTTAAGGTCCGTTCAGGTCTTACTGAGCTGTAAATAGGTCTTATCTAAACACATTGAAGTTGCTTGATTAATTCATTTTGAATAATTGATTTTGCTTCATCTATCTTTTAGATTCCTCCCCCTCACCCATTTTAATTTATAATAATTGACATTCAGATTTTTAGGTCTAAGTAAATAAAAATTACAGGGTAAAAATCTATCTGGGGCAAACCACTTATTCTGAAGTATCTTATCCTCAGATATGGTGTGTTTGTATGCAGGCATAAACAACTCATGGTAGACAAGATCTCTAGATATTCTTGTGGAGGTTCATGATATTGAAAACATTTTTTTAACTTCATGAGTATGTGAGAAGAAATAAGCAAGGAAATGCAGAAAGGTGATACACTTTTATTGAAAACATGGTAATTCTCTCATTAAGATGAACAGAAATGCAGATTTTAAAATTCTGCAAGTTTCAAAATTTACAGCTGTCCCAGAATTACTGTAAAAACTCCATTACGAACCTTAAGTATATATTGTTTGAATCTATTCCTCATATATTAATTCTATTTTAAATCCTGGTTTCTCTAACAGGTTTTCACAAACAGGTTTTGAGTTTATAAAAAACGTGCAAAGTGTGAAAAGTTTGTAAGTAATTTTAGATATGAAAAGGCTTTTGTGACCTTTTCATTAAAGGCAGAGGGAACGGAAGAGTCTGTTCTGTTATCCACAAATAAAGTGGGCTCCTACTGCCCCCCTCCAAGTCACAGTAATTAGGGCTAGTTTAAATTTGCTCAGATCCAGCAACAACTGTGTGAACAGTCCTTGAAACTGAGGGACATGACTTCCAAAACCAAGAAAGGAGCTTGAAGTCATGGATAATTCAGTGTGACAGAATACTACTCAGGCCAAGAGCACGATCAAAGTAAAATCTGAGCATATCTTTCGTTAGATCTGCAATTACAGGAGATAAAATGTGAAAATAGAAGGGAGCAAGAATCCCTCATTCTTTACAAAATTTACGAAAAGAAAAATGAAGAAGGGGGGATAAGGGGGCAGGGAGTAAGAGAAGAAAGAAATTTTGTTAGGAATGGTTATTTTTCCCAGCATCTTTCATTAAATGATTTTAATGACCTTGAGAAGACCTGTTAGTATCAGTGACAAGCTATTAAATTAGAGATGTCTTTGTTCTGCCTTGATTTGCTTATTCTTCTGTCCCTTAATTTATGTGGGAGATAATTAGAGGATTTTCAAAACGTGTATAAACCTCACAGCATTTGCAATTACAACCAAGAAAAACTGGATAACTACATTTAACTTTGGAGTGTGCAGTAGATAGTTCTCAATGCCAATATAGATTATTGACATATAAACTAGAAACATGCAGCTTTTAGAGTGCCTTCTAATACCGTGTTCATGACAGAGATTCTGGGAACACATCTCCAAATAAATACAGAGATTTTAAAAATTCCAAGTTTTAAGTAATTGTAGTAGCATGTTAACCTGATCAAACTCAGATATTTCTAAGGTGCAATTCTAAGTCTAATATAGTGAAATTTTTCTGGGTTTCACTTACAGAGATGTTGACCACCAAATAAGGAAATATTTCACAGGACAGTAAGGATTAAAGTAGCTTGCAGTTCTTCAGAAAAGTGTTTTCAAAAGCGTTTCCAAAAATAAATATATCAGCAGTATTGGGATGTTCACGCAAAGTGAAGCATCTGCTTTTGTCAGAAAAATGTAATGTTCTAAGCTGATTTAGCCATGGTTATAATCAGCAAGAAATTATAATCATGCTAAATGATGAGGTTTAGTATGTGAAACTGTAACATAAAGGCTATTGCAGGTGTTTGTGAAGTGAGTAAAATATACTGATATATTCAAAATTCAGTGCTCAATAATTGGAGGTGTAGCCTTTTTCTTCTCTCTATTACATTTTAATGTATTTTTAATAGCCGTCTGTATTTTTTTAAAAAAGGCAAACCTAGCTTTATTATTTTGGGATCTGCTTCAGTAGTATAGTGATGACATGAGTGTATGGAAACCAAGAGAATAAAGGAGCCTACTGCTTTAGAAATCAAAATACAGAATTATACTTTTAATGTTGAAGACTAGGGAGAGAAGAGCTAGAAGCACTGCTGAAGGCAATTATGTGGAGATTTACTAAACTCACTGAACTGTTCATTTTAAATACACTAATTCCCAAGGCATTAACTCAGCTCAGGGAAGTTTCCCAGTTTTCTCTGTCTTAATATTGTTAGAAAAAAAAAAAAAAAAAAGCAGGGAAGCCAGATCAATTTGTGAGCTAATTGGAATAGGATGAAGTGAACAGAAAAGATGCTTTCTTTTTTCTGTTTATATAGGTTTGAAGACCTTTGATCTGTCAACTTTCATAAGAGAAGAAGGAAGAAAACTTTCAAAAATGCATTGTGGGAGCCCAATGCAGGATACAGGACATTGCATTGTATCTATTACTGGTATACATCAAACATCCAGTGGTCCTTATTCTGAGAATCCCTTTGCTATTTCAGTGCTGAGCAGAAAGCTTGCTGTGCTGCCTCCTCTTCCTTTCAGACTATGGCATCCTGTGTTTTGCCATGGTTCTGCTGTTAGTTATTCCATCTGTTCTCTGTTTCTGTAACTCCTTTTTTTTAACCTGCCCATCCTATTTATGTTTTCTATCCTTTTACTTTTTTTGTGCTTGAGAATTCTGAAACCAAACTGGTACCTGCCAGCATAGCATCTCTCATTTTATTGCTGTATGGATTGCTTTGGTTTTGACAGAGCACAAGACTGAATTCTCTGTCCCATCCAGTCTGTGCTTTCCTCTCCTCTTACACAGCAAAGAAAGAAGTGGCTTCCCAGACTGTTTCTGGGGGTGCTGGTATGACTTCTCTAGTCTATAAAGGGAAGAAATAGGGTCTAAGTGGTGTTAATATGTTTCTGTTCCCCAACTATTTTCTGTAGCTTTTAAAGTAGAGACCCTCCAGTCCCTAACCCAACTTCATACATGTAAAGCAAACCTCCACAGTAATAGTGTCTTACTAAAGAAGCTTTGTCTTGGGATATAACTACAATTTTAAAGATGGGATGAAACATGAGGCTATCTTTGCTGTATGCATGGTCTTTTCCTCCCACAGAATGCTTAAACATTCAAAGCATAGCTCTTGGCCCAGGTTAATCTTGTCTGCAAGTGCCTCATGTAAAACAGTTTAAATATGACTATATGTAAATATATACTTTATAATATAATATATACTTTTAATGTAGATCCTGAATCATATGCTGGTTTTGTTAGTTTCAATTACATACTTTTTGTGTCTTCAAGTAATACTAGAATCCAGCAACAAATCTGCATGTGATTTAGTAAAATATGTTTGACAAGAAGAATTGGGCATTGAACAACTCCTTCATGTTTAATTGGGAGACGTTTTGTTAACAGAAAGCATTTAATGAGAATGAGAGTGATGCTAGAAGGCAGAAGTTGTAACAAAACCACGTTTTTTCTGCAAAAGCTTGCACACAGTGCAGTCTTGGTTAAATAAAATCCTTAGAATTTCATCTAAAGTTTAATTAAACCCTTGACATATCTCTCACTTTATAAGTTATAATTTGAGATTTTCATCTAGATACAGTACCTTTATTTTAAAATGCTTAATGTGATTGGTTGCTTGGCATAGCACTGTAATTGAAGCATTTAATAAACTCTGTAAGTGCTCTTCTTCTTATCCATAAAATTTCTTTGTGAGTGTGAGTTTTAAGGCCTGAATTTTTAACAAATTAATCAGCTTTGCGCAGCAAAGCAAACACAATTTCCTCCCTTGCATATTTTAGGTAATCCAGGCTTGGGGGAGCGGCCCAGTCTCTGGTGATTATGATTTTCTTTAATTTCTGCATGATTCTAAATCCTTGAAATTAAAGATGCAACAGTAGAATAAACCCCATTGCATTTCACAGTGTTTTTCTGCCTGCTTAGGAGTCTGTGCCAAAGTGGTACAAACACAAGGCTTTCTGTCATGTTGCTCTGGAGCTGTGCATTAGGAGGTGGTTTGGAAACTCACCAAGGTGAAAATAAATGCATATAAAAAGTTTGAAACCTTTTCTTCTTGTTGGTTTGTGTTTTGGTTTTTTTTTTTTTTTTTAATATATATATATAATTTATTCATCTCTGTATTCTCAAAGCAGCTGAAGCACCTGAAGCTCAAGCTCCCATGACTCAGCCATTTCTCTGCACTACACTCAGATAAGCAAGGTTTTATTGATGGAAGCAAATTAATTGGTGGATCTTTACTTGTAGTGATTTCATTCCTCTGCATGGTAATTTATTTATACAGAGACATTTGATAGACAGTGGCAACCAGATATGCTGAATGTGTTCATCCATATCTGCAAAAAGATGAACTGCATGCTCCCTGCTGTGCAGGGCAAAATACTTTTTACAGCCTTTTGAAATAATAATTAGACCTGCAGCCTAGAGCATTTTAAATCGTGTTGGTGCTATATTTCTTTTAAGACACAGACTATTCTTACAGCCACTGTGGATCTGATCTTGCAAATGTCTAAATGGTGCTACCTCATGAATAATCTTACTAAGATTAGTGTCCAGGTGCTTGCAGAACTCAGTCTCGGGGGTCTTGAAATCCTTAGGACTGGTGCTGACCCATACCTCTGCCATAGCAGCAACCTTCTGCTACTAAATAGAATGATGTGAGTCTGAACAGGTTGTAATTAATTCAGAGTGCTGCAGCTAGATTACCTAGGTGAAATCCAGCTGTCATATAATTTCTGAGCTCTAATTTAAACCCTGGATGCCTGTAACATTTCACATCAATTGCAAGGCTTTACATCTTTGTACTGCCAAACATTGCTTTTAGCCATGTGTTTTGAGTGTTCCACTATGTATCTAGTCTGCTTTCATACCCTGTTAATGTTTTTGAGTGTTAGAGTGGATGGTTACTTCATTGATAGCAGACTTATGATTAGGCTGTAATGGAGTTGCAGGTGGTGTTTGCACATCAGTAGATGCACAGGTGTGATTCTGGTTGAGGACAGAAATAAAGGTCTTTGGTTTTCAGCTGGAGAATGATTCTTCTAAGTACCTTTACATCTACTTTTCATGTGTTTGAAATTGAGAGGTTTTATATCTTGTACTTCCTTCAAACAACGCAATCTGACTGAGTTCTGAGATTACCAGATGCCTAATTGTTTTCTGTAGTCTCTGCTGTTTAAGGAAGCACAGAAACACTATGCTCTTGGCTGAATTATCATTCATACTTTTATTCTTGAGCCCACATTCTTTCTGATTTATGCAGGGGATTTTTATATAAACCTGTACTTTTATAGTAGACCTGCATTATCCATATTGGGAAAGGAGGTGACAGCATTTTAAAGCATGGAGGGATCGGTTAGATTTTGCTACCTATATGGATAATAGATATCCTTGAAATGCATGGATATAAATTGAACATAGTGTTTAAATGTGCAGCAAGTCTACCCTGTGGCACTTCTACAGTAGGTTCAGAAATCAGTGTTAAGTGTTTAGATGTATTATTTATGCTAACAGAAAAATTTATTTGATCTGATAGTTTTTTCCTGGAGCTGGTTGAATAGGACAATAAATGGGGATCTGAAATGTGGCTGTTACTGATGGAAAGGGTATTCTTTCATGCAATTGGGGTGAGTACCTTGATGTGGAGCAGGGCATTGGAAGGAGAGGGACATTTGTGTAATTCAGGTCTCTGGGGAGCAAAATCATTGAGCAACCAAAGTGCTGCATAACTATTGATCACATTTTTAAGCAAACACTATTGCAAAAAGTCTAAATTCAGCTGGCTGCCAAGATTTGCAGTTCTGAGACAAAAACATGGGGTGTGAGTCTATACTTGAGCCTTCTCCTTTTAAAACTGTCATTGAAGATGGTTGTTATTTTTGCATTTAAAAGCCAAGATAAATATTACATAAATAAAAATCTCCGTAAGACTTCTGCAAATATTTGCTGTATATGAGCATTACATATTTACAGCAGAAGGTGAATGGGGAGTGTGTTGAAACAAAATTTTCAAGTAAGGTGTGAAGGCTCTTCCCCTGGCAAGGCTGGACATTTGCTAGTTGGACGCTTTATTAGAGCATCAGCAAAAATTCATCTGGGCTCAGCAAGATGTTGAAAGAGAATAAGCCTAATTTGCAAGGGACTTCAGGATATTTGCTGCAGTTCCTTTATTGTAACAAATTATTGTCTTCCAAATCTTTTAATTTTGATACGTCAATAGCAGATTTAGGTGTTTCAGAAATATTTTTAACTGACTTCCAATGTGAACATTAGAAACGTGGTAAGATTTAGCTGTCTATAAATAGAAAATCTAAAGTGTTCAGTGCTCTGACACACTGTGTCTGGCTGGCAGTTTACTGCTTCAGAAATTTGTGGGTGTGTTGTAGGTCCGGTCATGTCACAGACATTGTAAAGAATCAAGAACTTATCTCTAGGCTTAGGCAACTGAATCCCACCATGTGTTAAAAAATACTAAGTTTTTTCTTGAAGCAGAGACCCATTGAGGTGTTCTCCATAGCTCTTCATTACAACAATTATTTAAAGTCAATAATTAATTCCTGACATACTATTTTTAATACAGCAATGAAATGCCATTATTTGTAAATGTAAAAAATATGCAAGAAACCAGATAATCTAAACTGGAGAGTTGTTTCATTATACACAGCTAGAAAATGTTACTTTTTTGGAGACTGCATTTCACTCCGTGTAGTTTGAATGGATATGAGTGTTACTAATTTCTCAAATTACATATTGCATATAAAAGGGTGCTGGTTAATTATCGCTAAAACATTAAAATGGCATAAAAGCACTAATTATCATTCGTGTTCCTTTAGAATGGGCTACATTTTTTATGATAGAGTATGGATATTGTAGTGATCTTGTATGTGAGAAAGTTTAACATTGTAAATTCCATGAAGATTTGTCTATCTTGAAAAATAGATGACTAGATGAACATTCTTGGTCTTAGAAAATCATAGCAAACCAAACATTTCATTAAATGGTGCTGAGTGACTCCAAAGTACTCAACTCCCTTTGACTTGTCTTGAGCAAACCTGCTGTGGTTTACGTCCAGTCAGCCACGCAGTTTGCTTACTCACTCCCCCTTCTTTCTTCCCCCTGCTCCCAGACGGATGGGGAGGAGAATCGAAAGAATGTAACTCCCATGGGTTGAGATAAGAGCAGTCCAGTAACTAAGGCATAACACAAATCACTGCTGCTGCCACCAATAATAATGACAATGGAAATACAAGGGAAGAGAATACAATTGCTCAACACCCTATACCAAGCCTGATCCAGCGGCACACCCTGACCCTTCTGGGTCTCTGCCTTCTGTTTTTACATCCAGGGCATGACATGCTGTGGTGTGGAATACCTCTTTGGTCAGTTAGGTCAGGTGTCCTGTCAGGTGTCCTGTCCAGGTCTCCTCCAGGCTTCCCCTTCTCCCTGGCAGAGCATGAGACTCAGAAAGTCCTGGGTCAAAACATTCTAAGCAGTAATTGAAAACATCAGTGTTATCAGCACTGTTCAGGCTGAAAGTCAAAAACAGAGCACTGTACCAGCTACCAAGAAGCAGAAAAATGACTGCTACTGCTGAACCCAGGACAAAACCAAATTACACATCTGAGTTGCCCAAGCTTTAAGAACTTGTAAAACACTGTTCAGAGGCAGGAATATGTCAAAGAGGGATACATAAAGTTTGTATTGGGAATATTGTTTAGTGATTCCCCTAAAATACTCATAAAATACACAATTTATTATGTCTATTCATTCTCATCTAAAATGCAGCAGTGAAAAACACTTTGTAAACATCATGCAGATTACAGAAATGTGGTTAATACCAATTCTCTGAAGACTGCACTTCTAATTAAAGTTATTTTCAGTACATGTACAGAATTTTGAGAGCTGTTTTCAAAATACAAAGCTATATTAAAATGCAGAAAAACTGGGGAAAAGTACTGTATCAAATATAAAAATGAAAAATAATATATGAAATTCATACTTGAGGGCTATAGCAATATACAGCATCTGAGACTGGTGGTTTTATAGAGTATTCCATACTGCTAAGCACCATTTAACTTGTTTTTGTAATGATACCTTCTTCCTGACCAAGAAAAGAGGCCACCTTACATATGAGTCAGAGTCCAGTTTATATACATGGGTCTACTGAACACTTCCATGTTGGCTAAAACTCAAGAATATTTCGCTTCATGTTCGTCTTAGAACAAAGTGGCATGTTAATTCCTTTCCTTCTGAGGTCTTGGCTGTTGTATGTGGAGACTCTGTTGCTCATAGACTCCTCATGGAAGTGCTTTTTTGAGATCCTTATGGATATTATAGCTCTGAAATATTATAATACTATTATGCTGAACCTGAATAAATGGTCATATTTTCACAGAGGTTTTGACAACCTGGTGATTTGTATGCCTCTAGTAATGTTAGTTCATTTCTTTTGATAAAGCAAGAAGCAAGAATCTTTGCAGAAGAATCAACTTCTAATGCCTACTAGAGAGCCTGTACTGTAGACCTGCAAGGCTTGTAATGGGGAAAAAAGAAGGGGAAAACAGTTAAGAAGCACTATCAAGAATTTTTTTCTAATTATATTGCTATTCCTGAGGCATAGCAAAAGAATTCTGGAAAAATGAAATTGCAGGATGCAAACCTCAGATGTCAACCTGCCACTATGTTACATTTAAAGTAGTTATTAAAATCATTATGTTATCAGCTTGTGAGGTTTAGATACATCAAATATAGCAACCCTCTTAATTGCTCAATATTCTTCAGTGAGTGAAGGAAAGGTGGAAGGGGAGGTAGGAGTGGAGAGAACGGTGTGTTTTCAAGGTACCTTAAAAAAACTATTTTCCTGTGGAGTGAATTATGCATATGTTGTTCACTAAGACCTTCATCTTTGCATATAGAATATGTTATAAGAAATGCAGCTGCCTGCCTGTCTACTCTGAAATGGTTTTATTGAGATCTTCCAGTAATGCAGCATAATGCATATTGACAAAACTTTGTACCTCTAATCATGTTACTGATACTGCTTTTCTCTTGGGGAATCAGATTAAAATGAACAGGTTTAGCCAAAACTAGTGTCTGAAATACTTAGTTCAAAATGTAATTTGGAAAAAATAGTTGGAGTAAAGCTGGAGAAACTCAGCTGAAGTTACTTCAGGTTTGTATTTGTATAAGGAACAACTTAACTCTTGATTATCATACTAGAGACTTGCTAGTGGAAAGGCTGAAATGCGATTCTAGAATAAAACAGATGTAGCATTGCTACAGTATCTACATAAAGTAGCCAAGGAAGGGACGATTTCCAAGATACAAGACCACCAACCCTCAACCGTTTAGTTTTGAAGAGTAAATTTATCCCAAATTCTGTATTGTTCCAATAAAAAAAAAGAAAAAGTGAAAAGTGAGGCAAACCAATAATTTCTTCCAATGCCATAAAGTTGTAATTACTTTGTTTGAATTGTCCCTATTTCTGCAAAAATGGGATTTTTTTTTTCTTGTCCTGTACAGGGCATGATGTAAGGCTGTTGATGCTATATCTGCTAATAGCATCCTTCTTCATTTGAGATACAGTGACTTCACTGAATAGTAACTGATGATACTGCATTTGGATTTCTCCAGAGCACTGAAGGTGGTTAAATGATTCAGACAATCACTAAGTTTTGCAGATGTATTATGCAAAACTTATCTGTGTAGTTCTGTATCCTTTCCTTCCATCTGACCTTAGAAGTGTCTGGCATTATATGCTCCAGATGCATCCGTAGATTTGTTAACTGTTTGTTTGCAGGAAGGGAAACTGATACTGAGTTCATTAACACGGCTATAGTGGGATGTTGTTAGAGTTCAAAGAGCACTGGGGAATTCAGATGCGCTGTTCTGTCCAGTATGGAAGTATTTGACTACTGTAGTATCATGATTGTTTATTTCACATCTCCTACTTGCCAAGTACTAGGTTGATCTGGTAGAAGGTTGAAAGTTAGGAATCCTATAGAGTGAGAAATATATCCTTCCTTCTCTCTGTACTTCATGTCTTTTTTTATTGAGCTACTATTCTTTTTTATTAATTTTTACCATTAGACTTTATAATAGAGCTGTTGTGATTGTTAATTGTAATATTCCAACAAGGAAATTTATTGTACCAACACACATCCCATTTTGCGTAGAATTTCAACCTTACATGAATTTATGATTTAATATGATTTGGTGTCTCTGTTTAAAACCAGCGAATGCATATGGATAGAAATTATTAGCATACCCACTCAGCTAAAGAGTTTATTTTGGATATTCTACCTACTGTGCTATAATACCATAATTGATTCAAACAAAAGTTTATATTTGGAAAAATTATGTTCTTATTCAAGTAAATAAGTTATTTGGCAACTCCTTCCCTCTCCTCCATAACCCCAACACCAACACCAAGCTGATACATTTGCACACTGAATAAAATTGTTTAGATTTGTTGGGGGGGGTTTATTTCCCTAATTCCTCCTAACAAAGCCACAACTTCAAGCCTTAAATTTACAGCCAGTTCAGGGACAGATGTATCCTTTTACAGGCATACATATGTATTTTTTGATTTTATTTTTTCACATAGCCTGTATTCTGATTCTATCTCAATAACCATTGATGGTACTCTTACAGATGCTTAGGGAAGCATAGGCACAATCTTTTCATTTTGACTGCTCAAGGCTATTTCCCTGCTAGGTTGTGAGCATAACAGGGAAATAGAATGGCATTCCTTCTTCTTTTTGTGTATGCCAGATCTTCAGAGACTGGTTCATTTCTCCTGACTGTATGGAAAACCTGATCTCAGAAACTCAAATGGGAATTTGCTTTTGTGTGTTTCACAAACAGTATAAGTTGGAAATGAGCAGCGGCCATTGTGATGAATCTTAGCTGTAAATTCGGTCCTTCACACTATCTGGTGAAAGAAAAGACTTTATAACTTACTTTTAGGAAGATATTTTGCAAATATTTTAGTGAAGAGACTTCTATATGGTCTCAGATATGGTGTCAGAGTCACAATCACTATAGGGAAAGCAAACTTAAATCCAACAACACACATCCTGTGTTGGCAGGTGAGACTTTTCAGTCCTGATTTCTTAAGCCCTTTTTCAACTGCTTTTTGGAAGACTGAATGTGGCCCATCCCACCCAGATGTACTGAAGGATTCCTGGGTGGTTTGATCTTTTTTGCTTTGCTGATGTGACAATTGTGTGCCACTTTATATTAAGGGGCTGCCAATCTGTGTGGACCATCCTCTACTGCAATGACAAAATTATAATATAATAATTCACTTTTATGTCCGTACATATATATTTAAATTAGACAGGGAGAGTGCTTCCAAGCTCCTTAGTTTTCTACAAATGAAGATTTTCTACAGAGACAAAGGTAGAATCTGTGGTTGGGCTTTTTCTGAGGACGAAAACACTTCCACTGAAATTTCAAATGCAAACACCCCACAAGAGAAAGTTTAGTTTGTTTGTTTGTTTTGGCTCTAGGAAGTGTTTGCGGACAATGATAAAAAACAGAGTGTAAGATGTTTATCAGCCTGGAACTGATGTTTCCCTCTGTTATGTGCAGACTGCTGTTGTTTTTTAGCTACTTACATTTGAAAACCAAAGCAAAACAAATCCCCAAAACCAAATAACAAACCCACAGGCAGTTTAAAACCAGCTTGATTAAACCACTTATAATACAGCACAGCAGACCTCTTCTAGTGTTAGGTTTTTGTCTAGATTTTTTAAACATGACTAGAAATTGCAAATTAGTTAATTTTATCTTTTATTTCTTGAGAAACTATTCTGATTAGTTACTTCACTGTAAGTTAAGATTCAGGTCATTTTCTCACTGGAAAATCCATGGTCTGTTTAGACCTCTCTCTTGAAGGCGGACTGTCCTCCCTTGTATAATTGCATATTCCTCATCCCAGTGGAAGGAGCTTACTGGCTTTGTATTGTTACATCAATATAGACATAGGTTGGGTTATTAGCATTATTAAAGTGACTGAAGTAGCAGACTTTTCTTTAAAATTTGCAGACATATTCAGCCCACAATGCATTTTAGCATTTGCCATAAGACATTCATTTAAGAAAGTTGATTTGTAGCTCCTAGTAGTAGCTGTCAGAGAGAAAATTTTCTGGTTGTCTCTCAACTGATATGAAACTTCAATCTTAATACACTGATCATGTGCAAATTATAATTTTACAGAAGCAAATAACTGAAAAAAATTTGCCCATCCATTCCTTGGAATGAAGGGAAAAGAAATTGAAGGTTTTGACAATGTGCTATGTGTTTTCATTAGACTCAAAGTACACTTTAGGTATTTGTTGCTCAGCTTGTTCCTAAACTGTTGAAGACAGCAGGGATAGCTTCTTGTCACTGTGAAATAAGGCAGACAAGAAGGGCCTGGCTGAATAGCAGGGGTTGAAGCTTGTTCAGGAAGCAACAGACAGTGCAGTGGTGCCAGTAAAATATATAACTTTGTTAGTATGGCATGCTTGGTTCTATAAATTTAGAAGTTATTGAGAAAAAGGTCAAATTCACTTTTGAGTTGATGGTTCATGAAAAAATACAACATGTGTAGAGTATCTGTCTCTGGGTTCCTCAGTGCCTTTCTAAGTCTCACTTGTAGGAACTGAATTATGCTTTGAAAGGCCTGTTGACTTTCTGTGCCATTCTGATTGTCAACCAAGATGATGCATTTGAATGTGGGATCTCTTTCACTGCTTTGGCTTTACTGTTTGTGATGGTGCTTCTTAAAAATGTTGGGAAGGGAGAGAGAGAAGGTATTTCACATTTCCATTTCCTTTTGCCAGTTAATTCTACATTCTCAAGTTTGTGGTTTAGCTTTAATTTGCCAGCCACAAAGCATCTCAAAAAATGTTTACTGTGGAGCAAAAACTGTTCTTGTAGTAAATCATTCATTTAGCTTTAGCTTTCAAGATGCTTGCTTAATCTTTCTTCAGCTTTAGTTAGAAATATGAATATTGAATAAATGTCCAAGCTGAGCAGTAGTTTCTGAAGCATGGGTGTAGCTGAGGCAAATAGCCCAAAGCTGATTACATGCATCTGTCTTTTGAAACCTTGACACCTACACATTTTGGATCCATCAGTTCCTCCTTCTTTCATCAATGCCATTGTTAAGACAGTAGCCTGTTGTCTTGTTTCTTACCAAGATCAAATGCATCAAATAGAGTGGGACATTAGCATGATCAGGTCTAAATTGCATGCTGCATAAATTTCTAGCTTTATTGTGGTCTAATATCAAATCTCCCAGTTGCATTGTAGCTAAAGTGTAAGAGACACAAGGTGGCAGGGGAGCAGAAGAAAAAAAAAAAAAGGAGAAAAGTTTTTAGCCAGATGATTATTCATCTGAACTGATGTTTATACATCTGAGCTTCCCAGACCAGGGAGATCTGTGGAGACATGGATGGCAAAGCTCTGCCATTTATTGTCTGAATTTGCTCCTTTAGAATAGAATTAATTTACCAATTTTTATGAAAGAAATATTGGTGATGTAGTAACAGAAGCATTCAATACTTCTATGGAAACACAAAATGTCCTTTCAGAAATATTTAAAAAAACCACCAACATTTTAACATAGCCACATCTTTTTAAATAGTCTGTTATGAGGGTTCCATGATCCTCTGGGAGCTTACACAGGAATCTGCTGATACAAAATCAGTTGTTACTTTTGACAGGTATGGCCTGATGCTCTGTTTGCATGGAATCTTAAAGGTCCCAAAACAGCAACTATTTTTGCAGTTACATATTGATCAGCAAAAGGGACTGTGTTTTGGGTCTTAAGGCTGCCTTCAGAAAACTAAATTCACCTAAGAGTTTTAACCTGCTTACTATTCTTATGTTCTGGGTTCAGCAGTAGCAGTCATTTTTCTCCTTAGTAGCTGGTGCAGTGCTGTGTTTTTGACTTTCGGCCTGAGAACAGCGCTGATAACACCCATGTTTTTAGTTGCTGCTCAGTAATGTTAACTCTGACCAAAGACTTTCTGAGCCTCATGGTCTGCCAGGGAGGAGGGGAAACCAGGAGAAAGCAGAGACAGGACACCTGACCCAAACTAACCAAAGAGGTATTAAATACCACAGAACATCATGCCCACTAGAAAATCTGGGGGCAGTTAGCTGGAACAGTTAGATCACCGCTGGGTTTGGGCTGGGTATTGGTCAGCAGGTGGTGAGCAATTTTATTCTCTTTCCTCATTATTTCTTTTTATTATAATTGGTGGTAGCAGTAGTGGTTTTGTGTTATACCTTAGTTACTGGACTATTCTTATTTCAATATGTGCAAATTACATTCTTTCGATTCTCCTTCCCATCCCTCTGGGAGCTGGGAGGAGGAAAGGGGGGAGTGAGCTAACACCTGCGTGGCTTATTTGCTGATACTAGGCTTAAACCACAACATTTTGAGAGCATTATGTTGCAGTGGAGAATTACTGGCCAAAATTTTAGGGCTGGGGGAGTCTTTCTGAAATTGAATGCTTTTCTCCAGATATTTTATTCTTATGTAGACTAAGAAATAAGCCACAAATTGAACATGAAAATGAGAATAATGTCTGTATTTACCTTCAAAAGAACAAACATTATCTGAGACATATGATTCTTTGTTAGTCGATGCTGTTTAGAAAGATTTTGCTTCCCAACATAAATGTTATGCAAACTCCTAAGTAGAATTTCAACAGGTAGAGCTGAGAAGAAGTTGGAAACATTATAAAAGCTTCATAATCAAACACATCCTGCTCATATAGAGGTTAGAGAGTTTGGTTTCATTTATTATGGATTTTATCATTCTTGAGAAAATTTGTCATACCCTAAAGAAAGTGTCAGGATCTGTAGTTCATCAGTACTTTTATTCCCCTAATTCAGTCTGTTCTCTTGAGAAGCTTTGCTTTTCAAATTGCACGAAACCTGTGCTCTGCCAAAGCATTGAAAAAGGTAGTGTGGAGAGAATAGCCCTTAGCTCTCTCCTATTACCTGGATATAAATGGGAAGGAAGGATCAGCTTCAATGGGCTGTAGAAACATGTGAAATGGGAGAAGAAAGATTGTCAGGAGACCTCCTTCATTCATTTGGATTGTGTTTCAGAAGAGAGCAAGTTTGGGGTTTGATTAGCTGGAAGGTACCTGCTGTTTTGCAGGTGAGTTTTGTCATCTCATCAGCCTTTCAGTCATGTTTTCTCTTGTCTTCTAAGAGAGCTGTAGCATGCTTGGAGCTTTTCTAAAACCTTGACAGAAAAAGTGGCTGATGTTTCAAGCAAGGATAGTCCTCAGACTCTCTTCCCCTGTTTTTGGGAAAAGCATTTTGCAGCCTATAATGTAAGTAGCTAAATCAGATGGAAAGGATCTCTTCAGAACCATTGCTTTGTCTGTTCAGAACCATTGCAGCTGGGTCGGAGCAATTCCAGGCACAACTACAGGTTGGGCAGAGAAGATATTCAGAGCAGCCCTGCCAAGAAGGACTTGGGGGTGTTGTTCAGTGAGAAACTTACCATGAGCTGGCAATGTACGCTTGCAGACAGAAAGCCAACTGTACCCTGGGCTGCATCAGAAGGAACATGACCAGCAGGTCGAAGAAGGTGAGCCTGCCCCTCTACTCTGCTCTTGTGAGATAGCACTTGAAGTGTTATGTTCAGTTCTGGTACCCTCAACGTGAAAAAGGACATGGAACTGTTGGAACAAGTCCAGAGGAGGGACACGAGGATGATCAGGGGGCTTGAGCACCTCCTCTATGAAGACAGGTGGATAAAGTTGGTGCTGTTCATCCTGGAGAAGGGAAGGCTGCATGGACCTCTCATAGCAGCTTTC
>JANRGW010003646.1:0-11101 GCA_024733675.1 Psilopsiagon aymara
AAACAAAAACACATAAAACCCAAACCAAACCAAAACCCAACCAAACAAAACCCTGCAACTGAACTTCTACATGTTAACAGCTGTGAGAGGGCTAGTTTGGCTGGGATACACTCAGTTTTTCAAATTCATCATGGAGCATGCAACATGCCCTTGTTCTATTACTCTGCATGCCAGAAAGCAGCAGCTGCACTAAACTGAGACAGTATTTTCCATCTTTCTCCATGTCCCATTACCTGGATTGCCTTGGTGCCAGCAGCAACTGGCTTCAGATTTTCCCTGCCGTGACTTTCACTCAGCTGCTCAGGGATGAGGTTGGAATTGGCTGCTGTAGAAAGTGAGAAAGACATTCATTAGGGAGCAGGGGAAGTAACAGCTGAGTGGTTGCTGGAAAGGAGCCTGCATGAGGCTGACATGCTATTCCCCAAAGGCCAGAAGCAGCTATGGGGATTAAAAAACACAAGGTCGTTCCTCAGGGTTTTTCTTACTCGGAGGAGTATAAGCATTTCTGAATATTATGACTGTGAAAATTTAGGGTACATCTCCTCTGTCAGTTCCTACCATCTGTTTATGTGATAGGGTCCGTATTGAACTGTGTCCCAAGAGACAGGAAAGTGAATTGGCAATTTCTGCAGCTTGAAGATTGCAGCATCCAAAGATGACCCTGGAGGAGAAGGAAGCCTTGGCATCAACTTGTGACATTGTTTCTGATATGAAATGTACTCTCCCAGGGAGGTCTCTCTTTCCCAGAAAGAGCAACACAGGTAAAAATAGGAAGGGTTCCTGGAGCCTACTACCCAGACCTCATAACTATCCTGACCAAAAGCTTAATAGTACTGTAATGGATGTGTCTATGAACCTCCCTTTTGCTATCATGAACAATTAAAACAAATGTCATCATTAATATGTCTTTGGGAGAAGGAAATACAAATAGTGACCAAAGGTGGCTAGTAAGCATACAGGGAATGGGGAAGAAGAGTTAAAGTAGAACAGAGAGTTTATATATATAGACAACTGTTTAATCCTGCCACTTTTAAAATACAGTTTCACATACCCTGAGCATGTTGTTGTGGAAGTTTAACATGACTGAAGGAGTGGCAGTTTACTAGGGTGAAACGATGGACACAAAGAAGCAAAGTAGGAGCTTCGGGAGTCGGAAGAGGAAAGATTGCAGCTGAAAGATAATAAAGAACATCAGCATTCCTGAAACTGCCTTTTTTGGACTGCACACTTCCAATTCTTTTGATGGCATGAAAAGGTTATTTTGACAGTCACTGACTGAACTTAGAATGATAGGGGCAGAAATAAAAGACAAGAATTTTGTTTTCCTTCATCCTATATGACACAAGACAAGCAGCCCACTTAAATGTCAGAATATCTCCAGTATATGTTTTAATTCCGCCTAGAAGGAAGAATACATAGTCCACATAACACTTTAGCCTCTTTATTTACATGCTTTGCTGCACTTGTGTCTAACTGTTTGTTTCATCTTCTATCAGCCACTTGTCTAGTAATCCCAGTGAATTCAAGCCCTATGATGTGCTAGGAAATCCACCAGAAAATTTAGGTTTTCTTTCCTTTTCAGTCCCACAGGAAGTAGCATAAACCCCTTCACTTCTATTTTTAGCATAAGTAGTGACTTAAAGGGACTAGTGATCACCTCAGTTGTTCATAAATGGATTCCTGAAGCAGCTACTTAGGTTATACACAATGTTGACTGGAGTTTCATTTCCATTTATTCTGGCTAAAGATGTGAATCCCTATATATTCTCACTTTATGTAAAATTAAGTCCCAGAATTTACAAAGGAGTGTTATACAATCCGATGATTTTTTAAAAAGTTACACAGAATAATTAATTTTTTTCTAATATAAAGGAAAATTTCTGTTGTTTTCCACTGTTTCAATAATTTAAATATTCAACAATTATTTTTTTTGCAACATTTTTAAAAAATCAGTGTAGTGCTACAGTAAGCAATTTTTAAAAAGGAAGTTTAAAAACTGTGATATGAAACAGGTAAAAAATGGGATAAACATCAATTCAGTTGGGAGCAGGAAAACGTTAGTATTTTGAAAGTACAAATACCATAGCACTCTAATGGATTTTATTGATCTTTGTATGTGACAACCGCTTACTTTAATCTCTACTAACAGACATTGCTCTTTTTTATCAGGTAGGCATAGTAAACCTATAGTAATGCATATGTGAGCCAGAAACACCCGATAACCACCTCATTTACCCATCCCTCATCCTCCCGCCAAAAAAATAGAATCCAAGAACATGCTTTTAGACTGAGGCTGTAATTCATTTCTGTCTTGACTTCCCTTGTGACTGGCTTTATTGCAGGATAATATTCACATCAGTAGATGTTATTCAACTGTTGTCCATGCATGGAGGAAGTAAACGATCTAAAACAGTAAAGGTGTTCAATTTTTTTTTCATAATTCACTTTTTATGAGGGAATTTATCGTGCTTTTCTAAGCACAAGAACCAAACAGAAAAGTAATTTAAGGTAGCACAACATTTTGAAATGGATCACATAGTTTCTTCAGGTTTAATTTTATTTAATAATTGTAAGAACAGAAAACTTTAAATCTTCTCAAGTCCATTTGACTTACAGTAGCACTCCTTAAGTACCCTTCAGTGCCTTTTCATCCTCTCACTGATTCTTCACTTACCAGTGAACACTAATTCCTGCCACATCGCTGTAATTCACTCTCAACAAACCCTATCTGAATTGATTTCTTAGAGGACATCAAAGACAGAAAATACTGTTTCTGAAATTTACCTGTAAAACAACAATAATGAGGAATCTTACCTCTTTATCATCCTATTTGATGTGTTTTTTTCCCAGTGTCATGTGAAAGAATAGCTCTTGGGCTTTTAAGAGTAACATAGCTTATCCTTAGCTCCCCCACAGAGGAGTAGAAGAGTGATCTTTCCAATTGCTATACAAGATTAACAATAATACCTTAATGAAATACTCATCTATACCTTCTAAAAATATTTATCTACACCTTCTAAAAGACTGGATTTATTGTGTTTATTATTCTTCAGAAGTCTTGGTGAAGACTAAGCCATTGTGGTTGAAATAAAATCCATGGTAATGGAAAAAAAAAGCCCTTCTGGCCTGTACACATTGTAAAGTGTATTCAAAAGCACACTGGTTGCAGGAAAAAATGCACTAAAATAAAGGGTTCCTCTAGCAATGGACATAGATTGAGGTTGGCAGGGACCTCTGGAAATTCTCTGCTTCAACCCTCTGGGAAAAGCAAGGCCAGATAGAGCATGTTGCCCAAGACCATGTCCTGCTGCGTTTTGAATAGCTCCAAAGATGCAGACTCTCGAGCTTCTCTAGGCAAGCTCTTCCAGTATTCAGCTATCCTCAGATTTACTTTTTCATAATGTTTAAAAGGATTTTCTTATGCTTCAATTTCTGCCTATTGCATACTGTTCTGTTACCAGGTGCCACTGAGAAGAATCTCTCACTGCCTTCTATAATACTTGCCATCAGGCGTTTGCACACATGGCTAACCTCACTCTGAGTCTTATATTCACCAAACTAAACAACTGCAGCTCTCAGCCCCTCCATGTTGCTCAGATGCTAAAATTTCTTATTAACAACTCCCTCCAGTATTTTCTGGAGTGATTCTCTGTCTTGTGCTGGGAAGCCCATCACTGGGAACAGTACTCCAGGTATGGCCTCATCAATGATGAATAGATGGGAAGGATCACCTTCTTTGACCTGCTGACAGCACTTCCCAGTGCACCCAAGAATATTGTTGGTTACCTTTGCATCAACAGTATAATTCTGGCTCATGTTCAACCTGTTATCTACCAGGACTTGTAAGTCTTTTGCTGCAGAGCTGCTTTCCAGTCCCAACTTGTACTGGTACATGGGGTTGTTGCTTCCCAGGTGCAAGACTTGGCTTTTCCATTTGTTGAACTTTATAAAGTTCTTGTCATACTACTTTTCCAGTGAGTTGAGGTATCTCTGAATCCTCTGATGTGTAAATCTCACATTTGCCAAACTGCTGAAGGTGCATCCTGTCCCATCATCCAAGTTAATGAAGATGTTAAACAGTATTGGTTCCAATATGGACCCCTGGTTCTGCAACTGGTGACTGAGTTCTAACTGGACTTCATGATCACAGTCCTCTAAGCTGGTCCGTTTAGTCAGTTTTCAGCCAACCCCTTTTTCACTTATCTAGAATTCACATCAATTTGTCCATGAGGATTTTAAAGAAGACATTTTCAAAAGCCTCACTAAGATAAAAATAAATAACATTCACTGCTCACACAGTGAACTACCAAAACTGCTGAGATATTTTCTGCATCTCTGTTTTGATACCACTTGTGTGATTTCTTCAGGCAGGGCCTTGCAGTGTAGTTCACAGCTAACTCTCCAGAAACATCCCTTTAGGTATTTGGCTTAAGTTAAATCTTATTTGTATCTACTTCAAGTAAACTAAATTGTTTCCTAGATGTCAACTGGGAGAGTATAATCTTGGTTCAAACATGGAAGGCTGTACAGCCGCTCTGGGAATTTATTTGTCTCACAAACTTATTTTTATTGCCTTATCACATTTAACAACACTGTCAGGTGTGTAATATTGCAAGAAATCTTTTTCTGCTTGTTTGCTTGCTTGGGTTTGATTTTTATTATAGTTCTATGTGGAGCAGTATATGGAGCTATGAACTATGGAAGAATAAAGATTAAATAATAACTTTTGCCCACCACTTTCCAAAACTACCACTTACTAACGCCTTTAGATAGTCAGGACATTTTCACAGTCAAGGTTTGGAAAGATATTCACTCCCAAAGCTCTCTTGGGCCTATTCAGAACCTTTGCTTTGGCTCTGGTCACAGTTCCCAAACAGACGAATAATGTGGAGAATAAAATCCCCATCCTCTTCAAAATTTGTATTTCCTTTCTAGCTAAACTGTAAGAACATAGAGTTTACAGAACACAGAAGCAACTTTGATGATCTCTTTCTTTTCTTAAACAAACAAAAAAATTATAACATTAAATACACAGTAATAGAATATATAGCAGTTTCTATGTGTGTAAAAATAGTGCAGATTTGGTACTCATGCAGTACAATATATTTAAATATGTTTTGAAGTGTTTTCACTGGAATACACAGGAACTCAGTGATTTTATTTTGGGGTTTTATTTTTGCTACTTATACCTGTAAAAAAATCATAGCTCTTATCCATTCCCAACAATGACCCTGCTGTCAAAATCCAACTCCATTGCAGCAGGACAAAAGGCTTGCTTATATTTTCAGTAATCCAATGAGCTTTACTTGCCATCTCATAAATGACAAGAGCAGACTTAAAAAAAATTAATAAAAAAATTAAAGGCTTTTCTTCTCAACACCATTTTTTAAAAATCCCTCCCCATGACACTGAGGTGATGATGTAAGAGGGATGCTTGTAGTGCTCATTACGTTAAAACCAAGCCAGGTTTAAGCTCTGATCTTTTTTTTTATGCCAGCTAAATATATTCAACCTGCTTGCATCCTTCTACCATCCTCACACATTTTTAATGCCTCCTTAGCTGCTTGATTTATCTCCAAACCTGCAGATTGCCTTTATAAGAATTCCCATTGACTGAAGTGATACTTATTCATGTGAGTGCAGCTGATAAACTGCCTCACCATTGCTGAACACAGAGCTGTGCTGATTATGATGCTGCAGACTTTGTTTTCTTTCAGTAGGCAAAAAAGGTTTAGAAACACATTTTCCCTTCATCCCTCAAAGGAACTCATAGCAGAGTGGCTGAGATCAAAAACCCTGTCTTTTCAGATGACAGTAAATCACACTGAATTGTTCCTACCTCACCTGACGTATCTTAATATAAAAGCCTTTGCCACAGTAATAGATATTTTCAACCCAGAGACACTTAGGCATCAAGCTCTTTTCTTTTTGTGTAATGTTTAGTGCAACATTTCCTGTCTACCTAGACAGGTTCCCTGAACCACCCTGGGGAAGCATTTATGGAAAAACAGAAGTGTTGCATAACTTATAATTTTAGTAATAAAAACATAACAGACCATTCAATGAAGATTCAAATATATGTAAGCAAATATAAATCTTAATTCAAATCTGAATGTTCTCCCTTACATGACATAATTCATTTGCAACAGGATTCAGGGGCAGAGGGAAGAAGAGGAAGCACACTTTAGTCAGCTGCTACTCTATCAAGGTCATGATATTGCGGCTCCTCAATGAATGTGACTCAAAAAGAAACTATGGTCCCCCACTCTGAAAGAGATCATGGCTGCCTTGTGTTTTTGCTTCCTCCTCTGCGCACATATATTCCAGATTTTTGATTTTCACGCTGTCAATTTTTCACATAAAAACTAAATTTGTATGAGAAGGTTTAGATAATTAGCACAAAAAATAGAAAACAAGCTCTTGAACAGCAAGTTACAATATCTCTTCCATGAATTTTCAGAAAGCTGTTAGAGAAGTTGAAATAAACCTAGTTGCTGATATTTGTCCAGTTATTTTACTATACCTAGGAAATGGAGGATAAGAACAAATGAAGTTCTGCAGACTCAGAGAAATCAGAATTAAGAATGTGATCAACATTAACTTACATGCAACAATATATGAAACAAAACCAAAACGAAACAAAAATCAAACCAACCAAACAAACAAACAAAAAAACCCACCACATTTTTTTTTTTTTTTTTTGTCCCTTTTTTGCCTCAGGAGAAACATTCATATTGGAATTTGAGTTCAAATTTGAAATGAAGATTTGATGAACGGCAAGAAAGCTGACCAGAAATTAGAGCCAGCTGCTCAATTCCAGCTGTGTTTATTAGTCGCATGGCTCAAATAAGCCAGCAAAGAATCACGTTACCCAGTAACTCCACCTTTTAAGGGGAACTTCTTTGTGATACACAGTGAATGTATACAGAGGTAAAAGAAAGCACCTGGGGAGTAATTTCATGCCATAATATCTTCGTAAATCCATGGGAAGGCAACCAAAATTATTTTGAAAATCACAATAGTGCTTGTTCAGTTCCTCTTTACCTATTTGTATTTACTTCTGTCCTCATCATTGCCTGGGTGTAGCGCAAGATTAGGGCTTTTTAGGTGCACTGCCAATTTAGTTGAAGAATAGCTGTCTAAATAATCTGTTTGATTCAGTCACTGGTGTATTTTGTAGTGTAAAAATTGTATTTTGATGATCTCATTGACCAAATGGTAAAGCGATGCACTAGAAAAGGAGACTATAAAATGAATTTCACTATTGTTTTAAATGTGGCCGTATATCTTTATGGGTAATGAGGGAAACATGACTGTAAAGGAGAAAAGTTTTGCTATCAAAAAAGAAATTTTTACAAAGTCTGTTGGGTTATATGTTTATATTTGCAGGTATTATATAATCTTTTAAGAATGATGTGATTTGTATGAGTTAGTGTAGAACTAACTTTAGGCAGATTTTCCTTCCTTTGGAAAATATCTTCACTGGCTGTATTTTAATGCTGATAATATAATAGGAATATAATATGCTTTTACAAAAACTGCCACTATGAAGACCCTGTCAGTCTTGCTGAGCAAGTCATGTTTATTGACTAGCACTTTGCAAAAAATTATGAAGTCTAGATGCAGAAAAATTCATACGTCAAATAAAATTCACAAATCTTTTCAGAAATTATACACCAAAAAATGATTACTCTTAAGTATACAGCTTTCCTTTAGTAACTATAAAAATTAAACAGCCTCTAGATTCCTAATGAGTACTATAAGATGCATCAAACTAAACTAAGATTTCTTAGTGCAGACAACTGTAATTTGTGATATTATTTACAGGCGCAGCTGCCATTGTAGTTAAATAATGTTTCACTCCGTGTGGCCATGAGAACATGCAAATAGAGCATGATGAGCACGGTAATATCTTTCAAGTTAAGTGATTGCATTCAGGCCCAATTAATGCTCATATTCAAATTTTATGTTAGTTTTTTCAGTTAGTTGGACATTAACATAAACCCAGTTTTATTTATGTGTATTAAAAAAAACAAACACTTTATAAATGCCTGGCTTATGCTTTGTGCTGTGTGTCTGACGGTTTTGATTTTATTGCTATTGTTGATGCATTTGATGCAGACAGTTGTTGAGAAAATGCTTGAAAGACATTGCTTACCACATTTTGTGAACGATGTCAAAGCAAAAAGCTGGTGACTAGTTTTGTAAACATTCAAATGTTCTGGTAAGATGTCTTCCTTTTGCAAATCATTGGGAATGTTTGTAGGCTTGGTTCCATTTGCTTGTTAAGTCCTCTGGGAAAGAGCAAGAAAGAAAAAACTGTGAAGAATGTACGTATCAGTGTACATATCAGTGTACACATATATTTGTTCCTTCACTTGAAGAAAAATGTACCTTCTTTGGCCTTTTGATTAGGAGTAAATTCAGTACCTCTTAATTCAGTAATAATTCCCCAGCCATGGACTATTGATCTGATCCTGCAAATTCTTACTACTTGGTTCAGCTTTTATTCAATAGTGGTTAATAATTAATTACATAATCTAGCAAGAATGGATGTTACATTGATGTTTCCAACTGTTCTAGTAATTCTTATGATATCTCTTCCTCATTTACCTTCTGTCATACAAGTTCATAATGATCAGTCCTTCTTATTTAAACAAGAAAACAAATGGAAAAAAAAAAAAAAAGTGGAAGTTTTAGTTGGTTTTTTTTTTTTTTAAATTTTTTAAAATTACTTGAAACCAAAAAGCAGTATTGCTAGATGAAAGGGCATTCTGTTTCCCTCCCACCTAACTCTAAATCATTCAGCTGAGGAGAGCAGCTCCTAGATGTTAGGTGAATGCTTTGATACCCAGAGAACTTGTGGAGAAAATCTGCCCTCTCCTGGGAGGGGTTCAAATTAAATGTCAATTTACTAAAGTACAGATAGCTGACTCTATGACAAGCAAGATATGAGCGAAGATGAATGGAATGCAATTGACTGGGAAAATCAACAGAGTATCCAGAGGCAACACTGGAAGTTCATGTCACTTTTTTTGTATGTGTGTCTGAGCTGAAGAGAAAGCTTAAGGATGACTGCACATCTTATGGGTTAGGCCACTCACTTAAGACTTAGAATATCCAGATCCTACTTTATTTCACTCTTCTCCATTTCATTACAGCTCTTGCATTGCTCTCAAGTGATTTATGCAAAGCACCTAGGGTCAGCAAAGGAGAATGAACACTTTTAAAGTAAACTGTTCTCCCGCTAGCAAGTTGCCAGTAATTCACTTGATTAGAAATTGGTGACATAACTGATTCTTTCCTGGCTAACCAGAAATAAAAGAGGGATATAATGGAGGAGTTCCAATTTGTGATTTGAACAAAGATGAGAGTGAACTGTAAAAAGTCATTCTGATTTTTTAAAATTTATAAATTTGGGAGGTTGGCCAGTGTCCCAAATAACTCTCTCCTGTAATGCTATTTGGTACTTTTACCACTCAAAAAAAAAAGGAGAGAAAATAAGAAAATGGAAGGCCTCTTCAACTTAACTGGGCTTCCCTTTTGCATCAGCTACTGGTCACAGAGTGGCTATCATATTGTTGTCTTGCTCCAGACTTAATCTCATTGCTTTTTTCTAAGACTCACCAGAATCATCCCACTTCAGCTGCCTTAATCTCCCTTCCTAGAGTTGTAGATGGTGAGTTACATTTGCAAAATAATGTGGATTTTGCTAATCACCCAGTTTCTGAACCTCCCTCACAACATTCTCCAGCCACAATTGAAGTCATATATCACATCAGACTTATATATTAGGTAAATTTTAAGTGTGTATATACATATATGCATGTGCATGTATCTCTGTCCAGCTGTATAAATATATATATGTACACATAGATTTGTAGATACAAATATATATCCATATCCCCTACAAGATAAAGAAATGAGAGAATGAGTCATTCTGGCAACTTGCATTTCATGTCAAGGGTCAGGAGGGCCATGTGTTCTTACTCCTGTAAACAAGGATGACAAAGGATTGTGGATGCTTAAATAGATCCTTGAAAGAAAATCCTGAAATCCTGCAGCCACAGTGCCTCCACATGTTTTGTCTCTACTGTATCTCCGCAAATAGAATGCCTGAAGTCTGCATGTCAGGATTCATGTTTTAGGCCCATCTTCATGAATCCAAAGAAGCCCAGAAGAACAGTAAGTCAGAGGAACCCCAAAAACCTCATCAAAGCAAAAGGAACCCCTGAGCTGGTTCCTCCCCAGGTGATTGCTGGGAAGCTTCAGACCACCGCCTGGAGCAGTACTTGCCAACCTGAGCCAACAAGAAACACTCCCTCCATCACCTCCCATTACAAGAAAGGGTAGGGGGGACTTTTATAGGAAGAACATTTTGGAATTTCACAAGACTCATAATGTGGAGAAGGACTAAAAGTATGAGAAACAAGCATGTGAAATAGAGAAAAAAAGGATGAAAGGTGTATTTAAACAGGTTGCTAGACAGTGTACCTGCTCCTAAGTGACACAGTCTGTCCTATTTAAAGTCTACTTTTGTTTTACTGGGTGAGTATGCTATTTTGTGTCCTTGTGTGTGTATAGAGGACTGAGTACTGGCAGCTTGAGTAGGACACAAGGGCCGTTGGGTCTGGGATGTCAGAACTTGGAGAAACTGGATTGTGTGCCTACTATGTGGCTGTGCATTTCAGCATGCAACAGCTGGCAAACATCAAGTCAGACTAGCTTTAAAGCAGAACAAAAGGCTTGGGAGCCAAGTTTTGGAGTAGTCACAAATCTGAATAGGATTCTGGAAAAACTGGAGGAATCAGAGTTGGCTACTAGAGGGACCAGGAGGTTCAAGCCAGCTCTTGGAGAGACCACGGGGTCTGGGAGTTTGCTGCTGCTAAAGCCAGAAGTTGAAAGCAGTTACAGAGAGAGACATTTGCATGTGTGTGTGCCATGGGTTCAGCAGTAGCAGTCATTTTTCTCCTTCTTAGTAGCTGGTGCAGTGCTGTGGTTTCGGCTTGTGGCCTGAGAGCACTGCTGATAACACCAATGCTTTTAGTTATGGCTTAGTGATGTTTGGTCTGGCCAAGGACTTTTGGAGCCTCATGCTCTG
>JANRGW010003647.1:0-12609 GCA_024733675.1 Psilopsiagon aymara
CTCCCCCCCCCCCCCCCCCCCCCCCCCAACCTTATTCAAGAAGTTTCCAGTTCATCAGAGGAAAACTTTTTTTATTTTAGGTAAATATCTCAGTTACAACATTAAGATTCACCAGCACAGAAATTATACAAACAGAAGGCAAACATCAGGACCAGTTGTATAGGCACTTGCAATTCCATGGCTTGTGCTGAACAGCTCCAGCGCCAAGCGACCCTTAAAAAACACTGCTGGGTTTTTGAGGTGTTCAGTTTTTACAACTCAATGAATATTATCTGCCCTTGACTGGAAGGTCCCAGGTAGCTTGGCCCAAGAGCTGTCTGCATACTAATCCTGCTGGAACAACCCATTTTGTCCATAAGCAAGCAGAAGTGAAGAAAGGAAGAGGGGAGGGGAAGGTTGTTTCCTCTCTCCTTCATCCTCTCAAGAATGAAACAGCAATCAGCAAGATTTACGAAGGATTTTCAACACAACTTAAAACCAGCCGGTGAACTGCGGTGCCAGTGGAATGCATGGGCTAGGCAGCAACAGGGGCTTTCACTCCTGATTTAAGGCAGCATTAGCTTTGCCCTTGGAAGCCAGTGCCAGGAATTAACCCCTCACCAGTGCCCCTCTCCTTGGCTGGACAGCTCCTGGACCCCCACCTTACGACCCATTGGTACTCCCTATCCTGACCACTGCTTATTTTTATTTTTTGTAGCTTAACATCATTTCTTTTGGCATGAGTCCCTCTAGACCATTGGCAATGTATAGCTGTGCACTTCAGTGCAGCGAAGCAGTTACATGAGAGCAATGTGATGGAAGACAAAAAGTCCAGAGAATGGAAAAAAAACCAAACCCAAAGAAAACAAAAAATATAAAAAAAAATAAAAACAAAACCCAAACAAACATGGTTTGTTTGAACCCATTTGGCTCCTCATGGTATGGAGGGAAGAAAATTAATATGTCCAGATGGGATTAATATCTAATAAAATAAAAATAATAAAATAATATAATAAAAAAATAAAAATAGCATTTTCCATAATGGGATGAATAGGCGAGACACACACATATACAACATATCCACACCCTATAACAGCACCTTCTGACAAGAGGAAGGCAAAACTACCATAAGGTAGGGAGGTTGATTGTGGTGGGGTGTTTCTGTGCTGTTTTGTGGCCTGGATGTTTTGTGGGGAGGTTTTGCGGTTTGGGAGGTTTATTTTGTCTGTTTGATTGTGGTTTCATTTTTCTTTTTATTTTTACGCTGCTGAAAACCCTGCCTAACATCTCCGTGACAGAGAAATGACATTCCTAGATCACGCTTGTAAAAGATAGACATAACCATCCCTCCTATGCCTTGCTTTTGAATAGTTTTGGTGGCATTGAGGATCAGGAGATGCAATGGATCACACAGAGGACTACAGCAAAAGAATTTATACCAGATTTTAAAGCCAACATACCGAAGAAAACAGGCCAGGTGCTGAACAGCATGATATTCTTGTAATGAAGAGTTGAGCCATACACAAACTGCTACACCTGCATCTAACACAAAGCCTCAGTTTCTAAAAGCCAGAAAGTTATCTGTGCTATAAAGTCTGCACCAATATGTTTGTTTTTCTGTTCCAAGCATAGAAAATCCTAGTCCATGGTCTTTCTAAGTAACTTCCCTTGTCTGGAGGGAGGGGAGATGCACATAGCAAAGGATATTTAGCATCTGAATTCTAAACAAAGAAAACCAAAACTCCCACATTTTATTCATTGATTTTTGTACTGCTGCTGGTTTATTCCAGCAGGTTTATGAAGGAAGGATTGGAAACCATCACTCATGGGTAAGGGCACTCCTAGTTCCCAAAACACCTCCCGCCCATCCTTCTGGCTCTCTCCAGCTCAAGCTGCTGACATGAAGGCTGACCAAGTCCTGCAGATCTGCCCAGGGGCTGGGGGCTCCACAGGAGCACCTCACTCAGGACAATGAATGGATCAGACCTTTTGACTCAGGCAAGGCATAGTATGAAACAAATAATAGATACTACACACTGAGATAGGAGCATTTTTTCCAAACAGCACATCATTAAACTGAAGGCTTATTGCCACCGGATGTTGTGAAGCCCAAAACTATGAATAGATTCCAGAAGGGATTAGACAAATTTAGGAAAGGGAGGTTCATTCAGGTGGGTGATGAAACATGAGGGCTTGAATACAGCCTCTGGCTCAGGAAGGTTCTAAAGCACTGACTGCCAGGAGCAAGCAGGACATGCCAGGAGACACCTCACTTGTCCCACTTCTTGGCTTCCCCAGATGTCCACACCTGACTGAAGAAACCTTTGGTTCAACCCTTTATACCAGTTATGCTCTCAGCACCAAGCATCTGTACAATGCACTACAAGACCTTGCTTCAGCCACAGCATTTAACCCTCCTGCGCTCTCCAACCCTTTTATATGACAGCAAGAACTGCCTCAGTGGTGTCAAGCACACACCACACACTTTGCTGGACTCACACTTGCAGTGCACCCTGCTCTTTCCTTGAAGAGGCTATCACTGCCGTGCTTGCTCTCAGCAGCCCCACCTCCACGGTCCCACCAGCAATCCTTCCACATCCCCAGCTAACCTCCCACCCACAACAGCCCTCAGCGCATCAGGACATAGGCATACCTCGCACAGCCAGCCATGTGTTAGTGTCAGTCTCTCCCACCCGCCCCTGCCAGGGAACACATCTGACTTCATAATGAATCGCCCATTTGTCTTCCTAACACCTCAGCCAGCACGTTTGTTAAATTTGGGAGATAAAGGCTCAACAGCTCTACAGCACTCATCACACAGCAGGACTTGGCCTGCTGCTTTCCCCCTCCCTGTCCTGTCAGATACATCGTGCTGTCCCTCCTGAACACTGCCTGGTCTGTTCTCAGCAGATGCTGCAGTTGTATAGCTGCCCTTGCCCAGACCACAGAGACTGGCAGCCAGGGAAGAAACTTCTTGTAGCCAAGGAAGACAGCTTCCCTCACTGTCTGGAGATATCCCTATGCACACACACTCAAGTAGTACAGCAGCTAAAGAGAAAATAAAGGTTACTTTCCAGACAAATCCCAGGAGCTAGGCATTTGAAATTGAACCTCTGAGGGAAGCAGAGCTCCTTCCTCTTTTCCCAGGCCCAGATTTTATATTCAGGACCTGAAGGTCCCAGCTGGAGGCAGAGACTGGCTCCTAATCAACTTCTGGACAAATGACAACTTGCAGAAACAAGCATGCAGATTCAGGCAGAGGGGGGGGTTTGCCTCCCCTTTCCCTCAAAACATTTTACCCAGCTCCTATTATATATCACATGGAGGTCAGTTCGTGGAGTATTTAGATGGTTGGGCGGTTTGACACATCATCTGATCTATTCTGGGAGCAGTTTACAGCTCTGCAATTCCTGCCCTGCACAGCAGCGATAGCTTTTCCACTCTAATGTCACATTATCCTCATGGCAGGTTTAAAAACTAAACAGGTGAAAAAACAAACTTTCTGGGCACTGGAGAGAGCAGGATACAAGAGACATTCTGGTGATGGAAAGGTAGAAGTTTATCCTTATTCTGAGCCCCAACAGAGATTGGGGGAATGAACTGCGAACATAGGCTGGTTCCTTGCAAAACTCAACAGAAGAATAGTCAAAGGCTTTTGCATAAAGGTCATCCTGTGACAAAAGGTGTTTCACAAATGTTTATCTGAAGGAGTTTTGCAGTCCTGAGGTCTTACAAGCCTCCAATGAAACCTCAATGGTCAGATCTCCAGCTAAAGAAATTAGATCTGGCCAAGGTTTTAAAATCATCAGACTGGAGTAAACTACCAGCACAGGAAACTACATTCTTGAAGTACTCTAGAATAGGTTCCCATGGGGCCAGCCAACATCACAAACCTTACCAGTCTTCTGCTGTAGATGCAAAGGCATTGCATAGTCTTACCCTCACTGCCATCCACTGATGGCATCCTCTTACCCTTCATCTCCCCCAGCACTCCAAAACACTGCTCCTCCACACCTCAGTTTGTCCTAGTAAAAGGGAGACAGAACAAGCAGCACGAACATCTGCCATCAATCTCCCAATGTCCATTCACCATCATTAGGAAAGGCCTAGGTCTCACACATTATAGGAATGGTGCAACCCTCCCTGAAAGGATTGAATCCATGCAGTTTTCTGGAAGGGAAGCAGATGCTGTAACAGCGGTTAAACACTTAACAGTGGCTAAAATTGGTATTGATAGCCAAGACGTCTTTAACAGACCTGTGCTGCTGACAGGAATTTTACCTTCTGAAAGTGACTGAGCTACTTGGCATGACCTCAGCCAGACCCACCTCTACCAACACTTCAGGTAAATACCCTCAGAAGCCTTGGTGATTTCCGCATATACATCTTGTTTATTATACTATATAAAGTCTACATGAATAAAGAGCAATGTTAACAAAAATACTATATCCAAGGGAGAGTCAAAGCTTTGTTCTATGAGTGCTGCTGAGTAGACAGGACTGAATATTTCCTATCTTCAAAGCAATGCATTTGTGCTCAGCAATTAAAAGACAAATCATTTCTGCATTGTATTAAAGGGGCATGTGGGGCACACTCAACCAACTAATATTAAGGAAATAATTTCCTTCTTGTATTGATCATCCATTCATCTAATAAAGCTGCATTAAAAAGGCAGAGGGGAGGACAACAAGCCAAGTGTCATATATAGCAAATTCTGATTATGAAACTTTAAGAAGAGCTTAACAAGTGGACAGTGTGCATTTTACGTAATTAGCTTGTTACTTATAAATGCCCTCCATAGTGCCAATGGCAGATTTTCACCACCTAAAATAGCCTAAAGCTGTTGGATTCAAGAACTCCTGCCATCCCAATTTAGATCAACTCAAATACAGAAACCACGAGGTGGTTTCGTTACACCAAGATTAAGAATTGAATCGGCTCTTGTGTGCCTGGATGTTAGAAGGGGTAAAAGATTACAGAGGGGAAAGACATTATGTCACACTGCACCTCAAACCAGTCCAATCCTCACTGAATGTGAAAGCTGTTCACAGCATTCTGACGTATTTGAAGTCATTCTGGGGGTGATAGAGCCTCACTAAGACTGGACATAAAGATGCAGCACTGTGGGATGCCACAGTTGTATCCATATTCATTTAGCAGAGAACTGGTCTTCAGCTCCATGATACACATGCTTCATGAAGCTGGGACTGTTAAACCTCATTTCCAAGAAGTAGCTCAGAGCAAGCCTTGAGTTACAACCTCAGCCTATAAAATAAAACCTCAGAAGCAGAAAATGAGGCAAGGAAACCTTTTGATTTGTGAATTGCTTATGCTTGACATGGAAGTCCCAACAAATGCAGAGCTACAATATTATTCATATGCCAAGCCCTACACCAATCTTTCCCAGTGCCTGCAGACTTCTAAAGGGAGAAACACTTTCCATTCCAAGTAAAAAGTGCAAGAAAACATGCTAGAAAGCATTTTGAGGAAAAGCTGTCTCATGGGAAAAGAATTCACATGCTTAGAGTTATCACGCAAACCCTATCCAAGACAACATCAACCAATTTGTGCAAGTTCCTATTTCCTAAGTCACCCACCAACAGTTAGCAAAACAAGCAGAACTGAAAGACAGTCATTATATCATCGGTTACCTCCCCAAAAATGGAACTAAGCTGTGAGCTCTGTGGGTACACATTCCATAATTCCTTATCCACAACTGCTGACTAGATACATGCAAAACTGCCATGGCATAACACTAAGCATGCCCCATCAAGATGCCATATGACAGCCATTTTCAAGGACTGAGGGGGAAAATGGTGGCCATGCATCTAATGCAGCATAAAGATCCAAAGAACTTGAGGGAAAAGGAAAATGCTTCCTATTTCCCTTTGTCTTAACAGCTCTACTCCTCAGGCCCCAGAAGTGTCATTGGTTCCATTCTCCAACAAACCTACAGTGCAGTATTTGAGTCTTTTTCTTTAAAAATATTATCAAGTTACAGTTGAATGAATGGTGTGAGGTTTCAGCTGATTGTGGGAAACTATAGCAAGATCAGAAGCTCCAGAGGTGTCCCATTAATCTACATATTTGGAAAAAAACAGGGAAGAACAAATAAAACAGTGCACTTTCTGCACCTGACTCTACAAGAATGACCTAGGCTAATATTCCATCTTACAGCATTAATCGTGTGGAGTCCAGGGCTGGATGATCAGAAGCTGTGCTCAGTACTACAACGGACAAGCAAATTCCAGTGACTGCAACCTATACCTGTGGGGCTATATATACACTACGGAAGTCTTGTGGCATGTATAAACAGATAAGTGCGTTTTGACAATGTTTTAGTGCTGGTGGAATTTGTCCAACATTGAAATACTACAAAAAGGAAAAGAAAAATTAACACATCGAACACTCTGTAGGCAAAAGACCTTTGCTGTAAGCTTGCACAAACCACCTGTATCTTCCTTTTTAGCTTACCCCTTCATAACCTAAGGTGATCAGTGATAAAGAACACCAAGAACCCTCTCCCTGGATTACTCCATCAACAGATGCTCATTAGAGCTAATCACACCCAGAGCAGGTCCAGCCTGAAATGGAGTTTCCAATCTCTCTTCAAAATGCACGTGGGATTGCTTTACAATTCCCACATCCCACCTCTTTCAGCAGGTCTAGAGACTGAGTCATCATTCCCAGGTTAATACAGGGCACAACTACATGGAGTCTGTCAGAATTCAAGCCAACAGGAAAAAGAGAGAAAAAAAAAAAAAAAGAAAATTAAAGCAGAAGGATCTAACTTATTTCCAAGTGTCACAAAGGTGCTCAGCTATACAGCAAAATCCTCAAAACCTATGGATAACAATATTGGAGCAAGACTAGGCTTATGTTTCCAAGAAAAGAAACAACTTGTTGATGAAGAAGCCTTCCCCAACAGGTTCTCTCACCACAGGGGATAGGCAGCACCAGAGTTGTCCATCCAATACTATGTAACATACAGAAGACAAAAATCAGAGCAAAAGAAGTTAAAAGCTGGCTGAACCACCAACTGTTCCCTGCTTGCACTCCTATTAAGCATGAGTTACGTTTCCCTTGAATCTTGCACTAAAGCATATTCGAAATGAAGGGTATGAATGCAAGTTGAAGGGAAATAATGAGGTGGTTCAAGACATTTAAGCCTAAACAGATACATATACCAAGATGAGTTCTCCTTGGCTTCTTGTACAAACTGAACTAGAATTCACAGCACTAAGCAAATCACTGCACAACAGCATTGCTGAAGCAGCAGCTGAAACCTTATATCACTGCAACAAAACTTGGCTACATCCTTCTCTTAGGTTTTACATCTTTCCCTGGTAGACAGTATCACATTCCCATCCCTTTTTCTTCATCTGCATTTGAGACTTTTCAGTCGGCCCCATGTCAAGGAAGCTGTCCCACCCCCAGCCTTGGTCTCCTATCCCTGCAAAAGCACATGCCTTCTGCCAAGCCTTGCACCAACCTCCCCGGCTCCTGAGGTTACAGAAGCATTCAGCATCTCCTGACCTGCATCCCTGAGGGATGCTAACCCACAAGTCTCACACCTCACTTGCTTGAAATCCTGTGCGCATGGGTTACACTTTGCAATCCTGCAGGCTGAACCCACAGGAACAAGAGTGGCAGGATCTCACTTGCCTTGCCAGCTTTCTCTCCACCACAATCCCCAGAGTGACATTCATTTTCTTGGTGGTAGAGAAAGGAATCCCTTTAGTTTACCCCTCTCCAGCCCCAAAATAGCAGTGGTTGAAAGCGCTCCAACAGCATATAACTTGCATACACAGCTGGAGCAATAAGCAATACTGAAACTAAAAATCAGGGAAACATTTTATAGCACAGAAACACCCTTGAGACATTCATGCTTTTTTTTGCTACATGGCTGATTAGCAGGTCTCATTACAGAAGGGAGCAAGAATAACATCCCAGCACACAAATATTACTATTATTTATCAAAGCCACTATTTGTATCAATGTCTTCTACCCTGTGTCAAAGAGTTTAAGCAGTCAAAACTAGTTTCCTGGCCTCTTTATTTCTAACCCAGCTTTCTGCTGAAGGATAGTAGCTTTGCAAGTCTTGACATTTCAATAACAACCTCTGATCTGTTCTGGAGCTGCTGAGAGGCAAAGGCAGCTTCAGAGAGGAAAGTAAGGCCCAAATAACACGAAAATGGGAAGAAACCTTCCTACCTGAGCTCTGTATTAATTTCTTTGTGAATCAAAAGCATTCTTCACACTGGAATTTTCCTCCAAGTTAGAGGACTTGCAACTAATTAAAAAAGCCCTCCAAGTTTCCAAAGTATTCAAGTGACAAAACCAAAGTTACAGCCTGAAAATAAATCATAACAGTAATATGCACACACTTGAGAAAAAAACAAAACAAAACAAAAAACCCCAGATATAAACCTACACTGGAAAAATCTTACACTTACTGCAGCCAAAATGCCAGTTGATACATGTCACATTTAAGTGCTCCAGGCAATGCTATCACAATGGCTAATACAGGCAGGCAGAGCTCCAAGATGAATGTCCAAAGCTTAAGAGGACAGAGATGCTCCCCGGAGCCGTAGAAAACAGTGATGGCATCTCAGGCCTTTTGCTGAAGCTTTCACACACGTTTAGCATCTTGAGCAGCAGCACAAGTCAAAGCAAGGTTACGACCTTTCAAATGCTTTACCAGCTAATCCTCCTTGAAGGAGGGCTTCAGAAAACACTTAGGTTGAACTATCCATGAGATTAAGATGTTTATCCATCTTGTATTTTGCACATTTGTGATTTCAGTGTCTCTTGGCTGCAAGAGCTCCAGAGGACCAAGGGCCAAGAAAGAAGGAACAACTCAGAGAAAAGGAAATCATAGCAACACTAACAAATGCTTCGTATGCTTTAAAAAAAAACCTTTCCTCAGTCTGCAAATAACAGTAAAACAAAATCAGAGGGGATGTTTCCCCAAATGGAAATACCTTGTACAGCTGAATTGACAGCTCTATTGGGCATAACTGGACAGGTGTTCCCTGCTAAAATTTTCCACCTTTACATCTGGCTTCAGCCAGAAGTGCCATGAAAGTGCCCTCAAGATCACCCCAGCCTACCAACAGCCTAAAGCTGTCTCAGCACAAATGCTAAGAGGTCAGTTAACTCTCACTGTGGCTGGAGATACTGGGCTAGCAACAAGCAGAGACAAGGGTCTTCACTTCTCCCACCCCAGACTGGAAAGGAATTAGGCACAAATGTCCTCACAAGGAAACCTCAAAACATTCAAACCCCTGGAGGATAATGCTGACCTTTTCCAAGCACAGCTTGCAGCATGGGCATGAGGGTCTCTAATGAAAGTTTGGCCATGTACCACAGAAAAACATGCTTTACATGAAGGCAAAGTGGAGGAAAGTTTAGGCAAAACATCAGGAGGGATGGTGAAAAGACAGCAGGAAGAATAGAGCATTCCTCACAACGAACAAGGAGTGAGAACAGGATTTTATGGAAAGACAACAAGTAAAAGCCTAACTCAGCTTGTCACCTTCACTCTAGAATAACTGCTTTGCAGAGTACACACAGCACAGCTTGCAAACTCAAGGGTTCAGAAGCTCACAGCAGACATCTTTGGTCACAGATGAGACATTGCTTCGCACTACCACAGCAAAGTCACACCAAGCTACAACTGTGCTACAGAGTCTTGCCTCTGAGAGTTTGGTCCTGCAAGGCAAGAGCTGCATGATGACAGAGGACAACTTACCCAGTTCTTCTGGGAAGTTTCTGGGCACAATAGCCATTGTGGCTCAATTAGGACAGTGGGGAGTTGGTCCTGGGCAAGGATGGTCCCAGGCAGTTTTACATTCCTATTCACTTGGTCACAACAAAGGGACAAGTGGATCAGAGGGAGAGAGCTTGAGGACACCACTGAACATTCACCCAGGCAAAGCTTTACAGCCTTCCCAAAATAATCTTCATTGGTTTCACAATGAAAGCCCCAGAACTTGTAAGGCAGGTTTAATTTTAGAGCACACTCATTGGATTTGCTTACATAATTTTCTTGATTTGGAAGGTTTTTTATTTGCCTTAGTGAGAAAAGCTGTCCAAATTTGCCAGGTTAAGCAGGGGCTGCTTGCCCATAAGAATCTTAAAATACACTGGCTGCAACTTTCCTTTTAAAGTTTGCATATCACAATTAGGGCAATATGGAATTAGAGCAGCTTTAAGAAGTAAGGTGGGAAAGAAACCATTAAAAAAGGACAAATCCCTAACAAATTATACTGGCATCTAAGTGCAGTGGCCCACAGGGTGTCCAGAAGCTGCTAAAAACAGGGCAGCAAGAGATCAAAGAATATTCCAGTCTGAATCCACTAAGCAAGATGCAAAAAAGCCATTTTATTGATTTTAAAAGTTTTGGCTAATTTTGAGAACACTATTTCTGTTAAAGGTACATTTTTAAGTACCAAAGATGATGCTGGCATCACCTAACTGCACAAGAGCTTAGTCTGCAAAGAAACCTGTCCTTTGGGTATCCTGTAAACCAATCCTCATTACCACAGAAACAGACCATGGTAGCAGCCTAAATACTACCCCAGATTAATTCTTGTCAGCTTCTCCACCCAGCCCTTCTATTCATCACTTGATTACAACAAGAAATTAGCTTCTGAGGTTTGTACTTACCAACCTGAAATCACAGAAACCCATAAAACCCTTACACCAGTATCTAACTTGATCCATTACTCCCAATTTTGACACTGCTTAGCTCATTTTTGCAGATGGAAGTTGAGCGTCCTTGGCAGTAGATACTTTCCAACCCTATGGACAAGGTGCAGGAGTAGAAACAAAAGGTCAATTCACACAGCCTGAAAACAAAAGCAAGGAAACTCCACAGACCCTATGAATGCCACCAGACAGCATACCTCAGAGCAAAGGCTCACAGAAGAGAGAATTCCATTTAGATATTGCCAGATCTCTTCCACTTAGCGAAAGCCCATTTTAAGGGCCACTCCAGCAGATCCTTTACCATGTTGCCTAATGGTCATAGCAATGCACAATGGAAGAAGTCACACCTCAAGCAGTTTGCATGGGTCTAAAATGCAGCTTGCAGGTCTACACAAGTCTCGCATTTCAGTTCCCAGCACTCCTGACTGAATGATGAGCTCCCTGCCACCACTCCAGGGAGCTGCAAGAGATGCAAAGCCGCATTCTGGGCTGCTTTTTGATGTAAGCCATTCACACTTCAAAGGCAGCCTGTTAGCCTCCCTCTTTTAGATAATGATTACAAACTAACATGCCAGCTGCCTGCCATCACTGAAGTCTGAGGTCTTTTGGCCATAAGCTTTGAGGAAGGTGACACCCCCACGTCAGAGGCAGAGAATTAAGTAGCTAAAACAGAGCAGAACCTGGCCTCCAACATGCTGTACGTAGGGATGGCAATTCCTCCAGTGACCTGGCCTCTGTTTTCTATCAGGGTATCATTTCTCCCAGCACCTGAAAACCTATTTGTTGCCTTCAACTGAGAAGCCTCCAAACACAGCCTCCAAGAGGCCTCCAAAGAACTACCCTGAAAAGAACCCCCAGGCTTGTCCAGGTATTCCTAGGAGAGGAGGAGGCTCTGCAGATAGCATGGTTTGGCAGGATACATTAACACACCTCTTCATAAACTATGAGGTTGATAAAAAAAATGTTCTGACCACAACACCCAAGACTTGGAAAGCAGATGCAGGGACTGTGAGAATGAAGACCCTGCCCCCCCTGTAGGAGAGGATCTGGTTCGAGACCATCTTAGGAACCTGAACATATATAAGTCCATGGGACCTGATGAAATCCACCCATGGGTCCTGAAGGAGCTGCAAAAGAATTTGCTAAGCCACTGTCCATCAGATTTGAAAAACCATGACAGTCGGGTGAAGTTCCCGATGACTGGAAAAAGGGAAATATAACCCCATTTTCAAGAAGGGGAAATAGATGAGGCGGGGAACTACAGATTAGTCAGCCTCACCTCTGTGCCTGGCAAAATCCTGGAGCAGATTCTCTTGGAAGGCATGCTGAGGCACATGGAAAACAACAAGGCAGTTGGTGACAGCCAGCATGGATTCACTAAGGGGAAATCCTGCCTGACCAATCTGGTGGCCTTCTATGATGGGACTACGGAACTGATGGACGGGGTAGAACAGTTGATGTCATCTACCTGGACTTCTGCAAAGCATTCAACACTGTTCCACATGACATCCTTGTGTCTAAATTGGAGAGACATCAATTTGATAGGTGGACCACTCAGTGGATAAAGAACTGGCTGGATGGCCACACACAGAGAGTTGTAGTCAATGGCTCAATGTCCAGCTGGAGGCCAGTAACAAGTGGTGTCCCTCAGGGATCGGTGTTGGGACTGGTCCTGTTTAACATCTTTGTTGGTGACGTGGCCAATAGGATTGTGTGCACCCTCAGCAAGTTTGCCAATGAAACCAAGCTGTGTGGATCAGTTGATATGCTGGAGGGAAGGAATGCCATCCAGAGGGACCTTGGGAACTTGTGAGGTGGGCTGATGCCAACCTGATGAAGGTTAACCATGACAAGTGCAAGGTCCTACACCTGGGTCGGAGCAATCCCAGGCACAGCTACAGGTTGGGCAGAGAAGAG
>JANRGW010003650.1:0-33762 GCA_024733675.1 Psilopsiagon aymara
ACATGAAGAACAACACGGTGGTTGTTGACAGCCAGCATGGCATCACTAAGGGGAAATCCTGCCTGACCAATCTGGTGACCTTCTATGATGTGGCTACGGAACTGATGGACAGGAGTAGAGCAGTTGATGTCATCTACCTGTACTTGTGCAAAGTGTTTGACGCTGTCTCACATGACATCCTTGTCTCTAAATTGGAGAGACATCAATTTGATAGATGGACCACTCAGTAGATAAGGAACTGGCTGGATAGCTTTAAACAGGGGAAGTTTAGATTGGATATGAGGAAGAAATTCTTTTCTGTAAGGGCAGTGAGGTACTGGAATGGGTTGCCCAGGGAAGCTGTGAATGCTCCATCCCTGGCAGTGTTCAAGGCCAGGTTGGACATAGCCTTGGGTGATATGGTTTAGTGTGAGGTGTCCCTGCCCATGGCAGGAAGGCTGGAACTAGATGATCTTAAGGTTCTTTCCAACCCTAACTATTCTATGATTCTATGATTCTTTACTGTTAAGAAAAGGTTATTACAATATATTTGAAAATACCAACAGTAGAGTGGGAGTTTTTTTTGTTTGTTTTGTTAAATTTTGTGTCTTTCTCCATGAAAGTGACATAACCTTATTCCAAAATTATTTTCTTCCATTTATTGCCGATGCTTGTTGTCTTTTGTGTTGAGCTGGCTTGTAATTTGGATTCTTTGGTGTTTCTTAAGAAAAATCACAGAATCACAACATGGGTAGGGTTGGAAAGGACCTTAAGATCATCTAGTTCCGAAGTAACTTGTTCATTGCCTTTTGAATTACACTTTCTGTGTTAGCAAGGGCATAAATCTTTAGGTCAGGTTTAGGCTGAGGTCTTCTGTTGGTTATTATTATTCCTCTTTGAGTAGTTACATTTGGCTTCTGTGTGCAGAATGCTGGTAAGAACCAAAATGAAGTGAAGCCAGGTGGTTTTTGGAATGGTTTTGATTAGACCTCGGCAAGGAAAGTGGTTTGGGAGCTCTATAGAGAAAGATTTAACTTTAATTGTCTTAGACTAGAAGTCAGTAGCAAGGCCAAGGAGGGATCATAGGAGTATTGTATCTTCTTCATTTCTTGTAGCCACGTGAAAGAAATCATCACAACTGCAAGCTTGGAGAATTTTTAATACACTGCTACATTGAATGAGCGGCTTGTTCCCGAAAAGCAGCATTCTAACTGACAAATTTTGAGAGACAAATTAGTTTATCCTATTCATATTCATGAGTTAGGAAACGGTTTTCGGTACTCCTTATGGATTGTAGGCATCACATAGATGTGGTTTTGATGTTTTTCCTTTAGCTTCTGACCTATTTTAACCATTTCCTCAGTGGTGGGCTGGAAGGTTTTTGTGAGGTTGGTGAATATATATTGCCACTGCAATGAAGGAGAGATCAGCAGTTCTTTTGCCATCAGAAAATTAGCAATGGGAGCCCATTCTCTCTTCAGTCTGCAAAGGGAGAAATGCTGTCAATGCATCTGCTGCATAAAACCCCTCAAAACAGTTCAAGGAAGCTCATGTTTTACTAAACTCCAGCAATCTCAACCACTAGTCAAAAAGCCATAGGAAACCAGCTCCATTAGCTTTACTTAACAGACTCAGAGGGCAATAAGCACTATGCACTAGAGTTGAATACTGTTCCAAAAGCTCCACTTGATTTTCTAAGTCGTTTCTCATGAGTTCTTTACGTTGGCCAACATCTGCAAAGATATTAGAAAATGTTTCTGAGACTGGAAAATAAGAATATCCCTCTTCTGCAACCTGCTCCCTTGTTTCTTCCTCTATTCTATCCTGCTGAAGCTGCTTCCATCTGCTTTTAGGTGGCTGAACTTTGTCATGGTAAGTTGTATAAGCAAGACATTCTTTTGAGTCTGAAGTGGTTTTTATATATATATTTCTATATAACTGTTTATATACACATTTCTTATCCCAGAACAGTTGGATAGACACATAAAATGCTTTTTTTTTTTTTAAATTCTGCTCAGACCTTGCATATTTATGGTTGTCCTTAGCTATATTTAGTTTGATTGAGTTCTTTCGCTTTAAACAAGAAGTGTTTAGAAAGAAAATGTTCCAAAGTGGGCCGCGTGCTTCCCTCTTGTATGGCATTTTTGTTGGATCATAGGGCACCCGGTGTCACTGGAATTGGGGCATTCACAGAAAAAACACGGTGTAAACTCCAGAGGGTATTGACTTAGGCAGCAGTGCCAGTACTTAACAAATGCCTTTCCTGATCACAAGTAAATAGGATCTAGGAATTTTGGAGATGTGTGTGTAGTTGTGTGTAGTTCTTTACAGCTGCAGAAGAGATGTGATAGTGCCCCTTTGTGCTAGGCTAAATCTTCTGAAGAAAGGAGCTGTGGCTTTTTCAAGGCAAGCCATAATGAATTCTGGTACAAATTCATTTTATATTTTTAGCTCACAAGGGATAATTTACTTGCCTCCATTTTTTTAGGGGCTCTTGTCAGGATTCATGTTGCTTAATCTTTTTGCTGGCATATTGAAACTCACCTTTGTATTTTCCATGGCTTAGGAGAGACTAATCTTAGCTCCTGGTAATTAGTGCTTATTTAGTTCTTTGTTCTCTCTGAGTGGCCAACAAAGGCCTAATACTAAATGTGCATATTTTATCTTGGCAGGAAGCTAACAATCCAATCAGGGAAAAGGCCTACTCTCCATAATTCCTCTCTTGCCCTCTTTTTCCTCTCTCTCATAATGTAAATCTAGGGATGTAGAGGGATAATAACACTAAGAATCAATTTAAGCATGCTACTCTAGTAATAGCAAGAAGCATGGAATCGATATCAAGAGTACGTTTACAGCGGCTGAGCCAAAGGGTGACGCAGATGTGTTTTGAAGGAACAGCATTTTCAGCTGTTGCTAGAACATAGCTCTTTTCAGAGCTGCATTTAGTAGCTGCTAATGCAACAGCAAAAGCCACCTCCCAGGCTGGCATCTGAAGAGTGCACCCATATAGCCTGAACACCCCTTTCACCCACAGCCTGAAACACATCAATAGAATCACATAATTGATCAGGTTGGAAAAGACGTTAGAGATCATCAAGTCCAACCTCTCCCCAGCACTGCCAAGGCCACCCCTAAACCATGGCACTAAGGGCCTTGTCTACATGATTTTTGAGCACTTCCAGGGAAGATGACTCCACCATTGCCCTGGGCAGCCTGTTCTAATGCTTGAACACCCTCTGGGGAAGAAACTGTTCCTAATATCCAGTCTAAACCTCCTCTGGCACAGCTTGAGGCCGTTTCCTCTTGTCTTCCTTTTCAGAGACTAACCTTTTAAGAAACTCATCCTACAGAAAGAATATATCCCTTCCTTTTGGTTAGCATGTGATACCTCCTGAATGAAGCCAGCAATCTTACAGCCTGTGATACTCAGGTCCTCACACATTCCCATCTATTATAGCTGATGACTATTCAATGATCAGAGAAAATATAGCTTCCTATAATTTGCCTAGCAAACAAAGCTGCTGTAGTGGTGCCATAGAAGGGATATATGTGGGATATATATATGGGAAATATTTGGACCCCAGTCTAACAACCAAGTTGAATGCAGCCTAAAGGTAGAGTGTGTTGTGTAGATTCCTGAATTATATAGGTCAATGTGGTGGGATCATTTTTACCTGGATAAATCCATCTTAATTTAAGACTGTGCTAAGAGTCCAAGACAGGAAGAAGTAAGCAGTCAATGCAATTTGGGAATACATTTAAAGAAGTAAATTTATTGTGGTCTAATGCAGGATTTTCAAGCAAGTTTTGCTGCTGAAGACTGTTTTAGGTGTAGATCTAAACCATAGGTAGTTAGTTATAAGAAAGATGTGCAGGACCCCAGCTTTAATCCTAGAATCACTGATTTGGGTTGGAAGGGACATTAAAGTTCATCCAGTTCCACCCCCCTGTCACAAGCAGGGACACCTTCCACTAGGCCAGGTTGCTCCAACCAAGCCATGTCCAGCCTGGCACTGAACACTGCCAGGGATGGGGCAGACACAGCTTCTCTGGGGCAACCTGTGCCAGCACCTCACCACCCTTACAGGAAAGAACTTCTGCCTAAGATCTCATCTCAGTTTCCCCTCTGGCAGGTTAAAGCCATTCCCCCTTGTCCTGTCCCTACAGGCCCTTGTCCAAAGCCCCTCTTCAGGTTTCCTGTAGTCCCTTTAGGCACTGGAAGGTGCTCTAAGGTCTCCCCTCGAGGAGCCTTCTCTTCTCCAGGCTGAACCAGCCCAGCTCTCTCAGCCTGTCTCCTGGGCAGAGCTGCTCCAGCCCTCGCAGCATCTCCATGACCTCCTCTGGGCTCACTCCAACAGCTCCACATCCCTCTTGTGTTGCCCCAGAGCTTGATGCAGCACTTCAGGGGGGTCTGCCCAGAGCACAGCAAAGGGGAAGAATCCCCTCCTTTGACCTACTGCTCATGCTGCTAGGAATGCAACCTAGAATACAGTTGTCAAACATCAGGAATGGCTTTATGCCATTAACAGGGAAGAATTTCTGCTGTGGTTTCATGCCTTGGAGGTCAATGCATGCATGCCTGTGCTCTGAACAGAGACAGGGAAAGCAGCTCCAGGAGAAACTGCTTCATTTTCTGATTTCACTTCCCTTTCCTGTATTTCTGTGAACACCCAAAAATGTTCCCATTGTTTTCATGGGTTTCAATTTTCAGTGCCAGCAAAGGCAGAATTGTTTCCTGAGGTGAATCCAGTGCAGCCTTTGGATTGCACAACAGAGGCATCTGCCTGTGCGCAGGATTGTACTATAGACTGATTAGTCATAGATAAGCCATGGTATTTTACTTGCCTGTAGGCAAAAAATGGAAACGGTTCTCTTGTCCGTCTCTTATTTACCATTACATATTGTGACATGAAAGGGGCTCAGGAGCTGGACTTCCTACTAATACTCCATCTGGACAAACAAGTGGGATGTCACCAGCCATCTCCTTGGTAAAAGTTCCCTCCTCAGCTGATGAATGGAATTGCAAAGATTATAAAAAGACGTACAGTGGTCACTGGCCATGTTTCAGAACAGAGAATATTTCTGAAGAGGAAAAACCTGCAAAGTTAGTAACTGCAAATACTCAGATTGCATGTTTCTGTCTTTTGCATACATGGAAGCACAACAGCATATTGCTCAATGTGGGGGAATCAGGTGGGAGCTGTGCTATTTAGGGAAGTAGTTTGAAATCTCAGGAAACAGTGTTTTTGAGATGTGCTCAGTTCTTCCTAGCCTTGCACTCAAGGAATCTCCCTTCTCTTGATGTGGTTTTGCTTTACGGGAAAGTGTTGTGCTATTGGTGCACTCTTTAACAGTGGGACTTGATGATCTTAAAGGCCTTTTCCAGCCTAGTTGATTCTATAATTTGATGATTCTCTTCACTTCCCTAGTGTATTTAAACTACTTTCCTAAGAAACTGAAATGTTCCGTCAATAATAATCCTTTTATCTGCTCATTCATCTTTTCTCCTTTGCCTCCCTCTAGTACCTTTAGAATCCAGTTACCAATTTCAAATCTATCTGATGGGGCAGTAGAATCAGAATCACACAATTGTTTGGAGTAGGTGCATTGAATCTCTGTAAATGGCTTGGTTAACAAAAACCACTAGAGGGGAGACATCCAAATTGATTTTCTCATGGAGGGAGATGCAACCTCAGGCTGTGGTGAGGACACTGGAGGTTTTTTGAAGACATCTGAAAGAAACTCTGGTTTGTTCAGGAGAAATAAAGGTACTGCCAGGAAGAAGGCTGGCAACAAGAGTAGTGAGGTAGCACTGAGGTGGTCAGTCTTCAGGGACTTGGAAGAAATGGAGAATACTGGAAATATGTCACCAAGAAGGGCAAAGAGCAAGGGCTGTTTATGATGGATAAAGGTGTGTGTATGGGATGTAGGGCACAAACCCACAGGAGATGTTCTACTATTACTATGAGAGCAGGAGAACTTTTTCCAGGTGGCACCCAATTAACTGTGGTTCTATTTGATTAATGTTAATACATTCCTGCCTTGTTGAAGTGCTGCGTTAGCACGTGTCTGGCTGCTATTTATAAATCCCGACCAGCAGTTTTGCTGTGCAAGTAGGTCTGCTCTTTAAAAGATGGTAAGTGAACTCATGCTGACTCTCTTACTTTGGGTCAGCCTGCGGCTTCATCCCTACAAAAGCATGATGTCAGCAAATCAAGAGATGATTTCTCTCCCTGAAACAGTTTGCTGCTGAAAAGAAAAAAGTATGTGTAGCTGGGTTTTAGGATGTAATATATGTAAAACTACATTTCTCCCTGTAATTATTTCAAGTGGCACAAATCCATTTTTATGTTCTTGTGGCATTGATCAACATTTAGCTGCTAAATGTTGATTGAAGCATTTTGATATAAAGATGAGCTGCCAGGGAATCTTCTGCGTGTAAAACTGAGCTTTATTCAAGTCAAGATGGCTGTGCTCAGTCAATTCACATATACAAAATAACTGTGCTGCAGTCTGTGTTTCTGGAACATACAAAGACTTTACATGTTTCGTATAAAAGATTTTATATGTTTCATATCCAGTGAAAAAAAAATGTAATTTGGGGATGACTTAATTTAATCTTCCAGATTTGAGGTATCTTGTTAATGCTGTTATTTGGAGGCTTCTTTGATTGACTGGGGCAGTCAAAACTGAAAGCAGGGCAAAGAAGACTTGCAGATTTCAAGCTGCAAATCATTAAGTGGTTAATGCACATAATTGCTGAACAAATGGGAAAAGCATACATCTGATATATGTGTATAAATCGTACTCTGCTTGCAAAGAACCATGAATCAAAACTGAAAAAGCAACTGAAAATATATTCAGCGTTATTTGAAGTATTTTTGTAAGCATCCAAGATCAGTAAGGGTATAAACTGGAGATTACAGCATTACATTAGTATTAATATAAATCCCTTCATTTTATATTTAAAAGTAGGTACCATATGGTCATTTCTGCGTCGTGCTGTGAATCTGGTTTTGGTGAAGCATATGTTTCTGCTTCCCACCTCCTGTGGTTTAAGTGTGCAGCGGTCTGAACTTGTTTCCTAGCAGCTGGCTATGTAGCACTAGTATCTCCCCAGGGTGCACCCCAAGGAGTCATTAGATTACTTGATGGAAGCTTAGCTTTTTGGAGTTTTCTTTGGTGTGAGCACTCCTCTGAATAATTTGATGTAGTGTTTCTGCATCAGGTGAGGAGACCACAAACAGTTTTTTTGGTTGGATGCATTACTCTCTTCATAATTCTTGTGCCCCTCATGTATCTTTCTATTTACTGCCCATTTTCCAGCTGTCCTGGCCAAGGGCTGGGTGCAGGCAGCTCAATTCCAGAGTTCATTAGCACAGCTCTGAGCATCGATTAGTGAAGTAAGTGTGGTGGCAGTAGTAGGATAACAGTACTTGCACCCAATCATTTTCTTCCTCCTTCAGGCATATGAGGAATTGCCTCCAAAATGCTTCCACTCTAAACTGAGATGAAATCACTGTTCACCATCATGGCAGCATGTTCTGCAGTAAATCACCTGCTCACTCTATGCTATTTTATCTGTAACAGTTAATCAAGAGTCTGCTGCTGAAGCCCCGAGTACTACTGTAAAACAATACAACCCTCTGACAAAGTTAGCTTCAGAATAAAGAGCACACACACACAGAGCTGCAGCTGTATGTTTCAAATGAGAGTGAAGAGCCCTGTAGTTAAATTTCTGCATTGGAAGTGGTATTGAATGTGAAAGCTTGTGCAGCTTGACTAGGGGAAGATTCTGACTGTCAGCTTTCATTTATCAGTCTAAGGTTATTTATCTGTCGTGTATATAGATCAGAGCAGCTGCAACCCAGGGGGCCCGCTTTAAATCAGTCTGGGTGTTCATGACAATAGGAGAGAGGGCTCTGGAGGAATGTTCTTGCTCAGCACGCGATGTGGGTTGGTGCCAGCTACTGAAGGGGGGGAGTCTCCTTGGGTCTGCTCTCAGGACAATATAGTGCAAGTGTTCTGAGGAAGAACTTGGGTGTAAATGCCTGAGAGTTACAATACTGTACATGTAAAGAGGCAGTTGTTTCCAATGATGTTTTGGGTCAGGCTTGCTTTGGCAAACACTATCATGAAGGTTGTTCTTCCTCTGGCGTAGAACGGTTTTCAGATGCCTTTTCTGCATATCTTGAGTCAATGGATTTCTCAGTGTCTCCATTCCTTGGCTGTATAATGGGGGCACAGGCCTTGCTTTTTTATCTTTTGTCTCTTGTGTCTGGCTGTATTGCATGCTCTTTGTAGTAGATAAAATCTCTTGAGTGTGTACAAAACCCACCTGGATTTCCAGGTTTGGCTGGGGCTGCTGAATACTCATAAAAGCACTGATCAAACCCATTTCTATGTATATGGTTGAGGCTATGATCTACTACTTTATGTGGTACACCTTGCAGGCATTTTTTAATGTTTGCAACATACATAAAAATATTGGGCAAATTGTGCCTCAGAAATGTGAAGTATCTGACAATATTTCAATGTAAATCTGAATTAATTGAAATTGTTCTGGTGTTTTGGAAAGTGATGGTCTTGTTCATAAGGAGAGATAGGTACAGAATTTGTGGGAGAGTGGGTTACTGAACTACTACAGTCCTTTGTTTCTTGCCAGGAATTATGTGAGCGTATTTAAGAATTAAACATCCAATCAATTAATCAGAAGGGATAAAATATTTAACAAGTGTAGTGTAGAGTGTGCATTGTTCAGGCTAGCACAGTAACCGTGTCCAGCATTTTCCAATTTCTATGCCCTTCTGAGGATGGAGGGCACACCTCCATGACAGGCTAATCTGCCTCAGCCCCTTGGTGTCAGGAATTCAAGCTGGGCTTTAGCTATGGGCCGTTTCTCTGCTCCTGTGCGTAAAGAGCAAGCCCTGCTCCCTTCCTTGTGAAGAGTAATGCTCTTTCCCTTTTCCCAGGAGAGAAAGCAGCTCAGCACAATAAAGCTTATGCCCATCAGAGTAAGGCAGTGGCCCCTGGTGACCTGGACCCACTGCAGAGAGCAGGATGTTTGCAGTAGTGAGCTGTGGGAGTGGAATACAGCCTGATCCAGAGAAATGGGTTTAATACGATTTTCCCAGGGAATTGCTGAAGTGTTTGGGGTGCTGCAGGTCCTCTGCTCCCAGCAGCAGCACCATAACTGGAGGCTACTGCTGCTTCTGCTTCTCTCCTACTGCTTGTGAAGAATCCCGTTCTGCTGAAAAGCAGCATGTTATTATTTCATTTATAAAAAGAAGAAAATGATCTTGTTAATACAAATTGTAGAGGAATAAAATAGTAAATACTAAACATAGAAAAAAAAAAACCCACAACCAAAAATCAACTCTGTAGTAAATATAAATAACAAAAATGTATTCCTGTGTAGCATTAGGAACTTTTATACATTACTAACCTGAGTGTTCAGAATGATTAAAGATATTAAAGATGAGAACTCCCTTCTTGATGGGTAAAGAAATGCCAAGTTGTCATGAGTCACATCCAAAAACCTCTTGTGTTTTGCCAGGCATGGTACAAGTGGGCTTTTAATACCGTGAGCATCAGTCCTAACACATTCCCTGGAAAGCCTTAGCCTGGCTGTAAGACTGAGCTTTGCCTTCTAAGCTCTCTGTGAGTTGTGATGCAGCCCAGTGGCCGTAGCTGTGAGGATGTCCCAGTTTCCTTGTGTTTCATTTGGCTCTGTCCAAGCACAGTCTGCTTGAAACTGTCTGCTGCAAGTGGAAGTTTACAGTTGAAAAAGTACTAGAGCAGATCAACATGTTGCTGTGCATCTTGATTGTTAAAGTAGTTAGGAAACAGAAGCAGAAATAGCGGGATATTTGAGCTTTGGATACAGATTTGCAGGTAGATTAATATTACTCTTCTGGAAAAAAACCCACATATTTTACATATATAGGTTAAAATACTATGTCTCTTTTTCTCAGCACCCTAAAATGTTTCTCTTTTTCTATATACTAGCATAAATTTTGACTAAGAGATATCTGAGATTTTAAAACTCTATCCTAGGATATGCTGACTGTGAATTAGCTAAAACCAGTGAGATGAAAGATGCAGCAAAACACAATTAATCTTTTTTTTTTTTTTTTCTGCAGTGGTTTAAAATAAAACCCCCAAGCTTTCCCATCATCTTGGAGTAAAATGCCCCCACATCAGGGACTTGAGAAGGAAAATTCTTATTGTCAGCTCACAGCGGGGGATCAACTCCCAGGGAGCCAGGAGGATAATACTATCAGTAAAATGTCCTGCCTCTCCCATCAGCTAATATTTGAAGGGAGTTATCCTTGCTAAACTTTTCATCCACTTTAAATGGACTGCAAATGTACATACTCTACTTGGCTTTACTTTTGAAAGAGTTGCCTCTGCAGTTTAGGGCTTGGTTTTAATTCCTAAAGACAGAACTGCTACAGCTGTAATCTCTGTTTATTTGCTTTACCATTCTCCCGTTTATAATCTAGTCAGTGTGTAAGGTAACTCCTAATGAATAAGCAAAGTAAACGAGCAACATGGGGCAGGGGGAAGGAAATCTGAAAATCTGAATATCTGTCAGATACAGGCATTCTCTTTCGTGAAATAATCAGAAAACAACTGCTGCTACTCTATGCTGAGCTGAAATAATCTTTTTGACACGGGACAGGAAGGGTGATATGTTAGAATATTTAGTGAAACTGGCTTGTTCTCTCTAGTGAGTGCATTCCACATTGATTAGAGCTTGAATGGTGAAAGCATCTGTTTGTGGTTGCTGTTGGTTACCCCTTTGACTCCTCTATTTTGTTCTATGATAGTCATTTTAAAGACAGATGAACCCAAATATTTGTTAGTCTCATAAATGCCATTGCTTCCTCATCCAAGGGTTTGACTATCCAAATCTCTTTCAGCCATTAAATAGGGGTTGTAGTCTTCAACAGCTTTTGCCAAGTCAACTGATACAGCATATGAGGCACACTTTCTCCTTTTAAGTGTATAATAAATCTATCCTGGAAAATGGAAATATGTATAGTGTGAATGGAGGGAGAAGGTGTGGAGTGTATACTGAAGCAATCAGCCACTTCAGCATAGTTGCTGTGACAGACTTAAAAATTATTTCTGCATTAAGTCTTTTATTTAGCATCTTAGGATCAGCTAGGTTGGAAAAGACCTGTAAGATCATCTTGTTGCTTCCTTCAAATGCAGATGGAGACACCTTCTAAAAATCAGAAACCTGAATCAGAGTCTGGTGTTGGTGTAGTGGTGGTAATGACATTTGGTTGTAGTTCTTTAGTGCTTGTTTTGCATCTTTGAGATATCTGTTCTGGTTCTCTTCTAGCAAAACATGTATTTGATCAGTTTGCATGAGGAATTCATCCTTTCCGCTTCAGTATGTGTGGAAGGCTGGCACCTGGAGATTTCTAACTGTGGCATAATGCATTACAGCTCAGCAGTTTGTCACATATGTCAGTAATTGTGCTCTAAAACTGCAGCTTTATGAAGCAGAAAGTCCTGTATGTCTGACCCAGAGGTGATTTAGTATATTAGGCAGTACATGGTGCTCCTCAGTTTGAAAGTAAAACAGAGATTCTCTGAAAGAACTGATTTAAACTGAGCTAAAGAGATGGAGCTGTTTAAAAACTCAACTGTATGCCTACAAATATGTACTCTGCCTTTTGAATGTATTGCCTTTAGCAAGCTGAATAGGATGAAAGCCCAAAGCTTGCAGAGGCTGTGGGAAGTGGGACAAGTGGTTAACTGTGGTCTGTTCTCCTTCAGATATAAAGGGAACAAGCATCATAGTTTGGAGTAGAAATAGTGATATTTTGCCTTCCTACAGCATCAGTTCTGACCAGGTCCAGCATTTTTCTTTGTTTTCCAAGTCGCAGAACCCTCAAGACCTGGCTTCTTACATAACCAATGAACTTCATTCTGGAAATGGTCCTGTATCACTTCAGGAATTTCCAGGAGTGAATGGAGAGCTAAGAAGAAAGGAAGGAATAATTGTTAGAATTTCTTGTTTGAAGTCTGACATGTCAGTACCATAGGACCAAGATACTAACAAAATGACTCTGACTTCTGAATCAGAAATAAAACATACTTTAAAACCCACATTATTTCCTCCCTAGTAGAATGTGCCTGACTCAGACCCTTGCCAAAAGATCTTTGTCAGTGCTCATGTATTAGTAAGGAGTTTTGTAACTCTTTGTACATGATATAATTACTACTTCTGATGTTCCCAAACAGAAGCTTGACTTAAATCAACGCTGCCATGAACTGCTATCTGGACTCTCCCCATCAAGAGATCAGCATCCCCTGAAACTCTGCTATGTAGCTCTATGCCTGTCTCTGGTGAACTGGATCATGATCCTAACCTCCAAATATAGTTTCATATTAAACTCCACTAAAGGAAGGGGTTGTTTTTCAGCATTTTCACATCTTTGGACTTACATAGGTGAGAGGTAATAATGGACAGAAGGAAATGAAGGGAAATGCTTGAGAAATGTCCTAGCTTTTGGGAAGCAATTTCCTAATATTTTCAGGTGGCTTAGCAAGAGACATGAAATGTTATTTTTTTTCTTTGGGATTTGGGAATTTGTGCTTTGTGGAGATCTTGGAAGATAATCCAAACTGACTGGAGTCTGGTCCCATGCATTGCTTATGGTAAATTAATGAAGCCGCTAAAGGGGAAGTCCAATTTAAAAAATGTACTAACAGTGAACGAAGGAATCATCTCTGAACCTGCACACTGTGTGCTTTTGTTCTCTTTAGGAAAAGTCCAATGCTACTGTGGAAATCACATTATTAGGCATGACATCTGTAAAGATGGCTTTTGCCACTAGTTTAATCTGCTTCAAAAGGAAGAGAAGGGAAAACAAAAAGTGTGGTGATATCGTTAATACAGTGGTTTTCGTACCTTGGGCTGTCAGCTGAGCCCTAAGGATGCAGTGTCTTTTGAAAGCAGTGCTGAGGAACTGGAGTTTTCCCCTTTTATACACCAATGTTGGTGTTTCAGTAGTGTGCCAGGCTGGGTTGTTTGCACGAGGATAGTGTCAAGGAGACACTACAGTGTAGGCCATTAATTTCTTGCTTTCTCATTGTCAGAGGAAGAGAGATGCATCAGATCATAGAATCATAGAACCACTTAGGCTGGAAAAGACCCTTATGATCATTGAGACCAACCATTAACCTAGCACTGCCATGCCCACCACTAAACTGTGGCACTAAGCACCACATCTACACATCTTTTAAATCCTCCAGAGATGGTGACCCCAACACTGCCCTGGGCAGCCTGTTCCAATGCTCTCCTACTGGCACCAGCATCAAACTGAAGTGGAATGGATGACAAACTGCAGTTACCCATAATAGAAAGAGAGCAGGTTAACCGGACTTGTATTTCACCTCCTAAGCACTATTAGCAGATCTTTGGAGGGATACAGTTCATGACTCAGTCAAAGCACTTTTGCCTTCTTTGACTTACACAGAAACTGCACTACAGTATGACTGTGTATGTTCTTTGCTACATATATTTTTTGTATTTTAACTGTCTATTCCTGTGATTCATCATATGTTGTAGATATATATCAGCAAAGAGATGAATTATGGTTAAAACTAGATAAGTTCAGATCATGAACTACCATTTACAGACCCATTTAGACTGGGTAAGTCAATGTAAGTTTTTATTAAAACAAAAATTAGAGTCTATTAGTACCTTTTAATAACAGCAGTCATATTTTTACATGAAAGCAATGGTTCTCTAAATAGACAGTAGCAGAGATTTATTGTGGGGATGCCTGACACGTTAACTGTATTGAGTCTGGTGGAAGTACACCCAGAGGGCAGAACTGGAGACCTAGTGACCTAGAAATTGTAGCGGTTCTCCTTTGACAAAGTCAGAAAGTACAGCACTGCCTAGCAAAGGACAGCTTTAAAAGAAAAAGCAATTGAAACAGACCTGCCCTTAGATGACCTCGTTATCCATGTGTTTAGAAGTCCCTTTTGCTGCGTGAGAAAACACTTCCAGTTTCTGACTCTGCACATGGAGAAAGGGAAGTTTGCAGCTGAGACAACATGCCCCAGCTCTTGGAAACATTTGCAATTGCTCTGCTCTGCATGCCTGTGACAAAGTGAGGTATTAATTGGGTGACGAAGTTTCACACTTAATAAAGATCACAACAGGGTCAGTGTAATACACTTACTCCCATTCAGGCTATTCTAAGAGCTTTGTGAAGATATTAGGCCATTATGTGACATGTACTGACTGACCAAAGGTGGAACATTCTCAGAGGACACCTAAACCTTGATGTGTGAACCACCTGATCAGGAATGAACCTGCAGGAAAAGACTTATCAGGGAGAATATTGCCTGAAGCATTCTCACTGACACAGTGTTTAAGCAGTGGAGCAGCAAGATGTCAGATTACAGAGCTCTTAGTCTAGTGCAGAGGTTTGGGTTTGGCTTTGTGGCTTGTCTTTTACAGTTGGCAAAATAATATAGAATCATAGAATCCAGGACTGGTTTGGTTTGGAAGGGATCTTAAAGCTCATACAGTTCCAACCCACTGCCACAGGCAGGCTCACCTTCTGCTAAACAATGTTGCTCAGGGTCCTGTCAAACCCTCCCCTATGAAAACCTAAGCCCCTAAAAGTTGATGCTGTACTGGAAAAGGTGTAAGAACCACTTGTGACTGAGGCAGTATCTTTTTTTTAACATTTCTCGCAGGGATATGGAAGCTCAGACCTAATGACATTTGTATTTCTTTTGGATTATCCTTGAGGTTTTTTGAAACAAAGTGACTTTGTTTAAATCCATGTCATCTGAATACATGATCACTCTGAACACTCTGGATGCCATCCCAGAACATTTTATCTTTTAGTATGGCAAAAAAAGGAGACTTCCTCATTTCTTTCATTGCAGATAATACTTGTACTGAAGCAGTTTGGGAGTGTTTTATTTGATGGTACCCATGTTTACATGAGAAAATTTTGTTCATTTAATTCACAGCAGATATAACAGCGAGCTCTTTCTGATGAATGTGCATTGATCCACTTGTGAAAGCACTGATCCAGAAGCAACACTTGTTTTTGTGTAGGCAGTACATTCTTTATGAACGTCTCAGGTGCCAAAAGTGGCTGTCGAGCCTCTATATTTTCAGGAGTAGTTTTCAGGATCACATTGACTTCCATGCATCTGTAGGTTTTACAATAAGCTCCAGTCACAAAGAACATCAGTAATACTTAATCACAGAATCCCAGACTTCTTTGGGTTGAAGGGACCTTAAAGCTCATCCAGTTCCAACCCAATGCCATGGGCAGGGACATCTTCCACTAGACCAGGTTGCGCCAAGCCCTGTCCAACCTGGCCTTGAACACTGCCAGGGATGGGGCAGCCACAGCCCCTCTGGGCAACCTGTGCCAGTGCCTCACCATCCTCACAAGGAAGAACTTCTGCTTATGATCTCATCTCAATCTAATTTAAGCAAATTCTTTTCTCTTTATGGTGTGGTACTTGGCTGAGTCTACATAATTCAGCATGTTACCGTATGGTCTGTTGCTGGTAGAGTGGGTGGATTTAAATTCATGTTAAAAAAAGGGAGAAATCAAGTAGTATTTGAAATTACCGTGTCAGTCTCTTTGTGGTAGAGTGATGGCTGATGAAAGTACAGCCTTGACAGTCTTGGGCGTGAGTTTGAAACCTTACAACTGTTCCTGCGGAGGAAGTTGTTATTGCTGGAGGCTTTTTCTGTCGGTCTTCACTGTTTTGGTTGTGGGTCAACTCCATTCTCTGTTTGAAGCACCAGGATTCAGAGCTGAGCTGAACTAAAACCAGCTCACATACCACCTTGAGATTGCAGAAAGGAAGTGCTGGAGTTCTCTGACAATTGTGTTTTATAAATATTGCACTGAGGTCAAACGTAGGCAAGCACGTTGTAAAAATAAATGGCAAAGATTTAGAGATGTCTTGGCAATAATTTTCACATGTCCTATTTTATTAGTTCTCATGTAGTTGTTTCTCAAGAGGTTGCTTCATTCATGCAGTATTATTTTTCTACAGAAACAGAATTAATTAGGCAAGGCCAGTGTAGGCAAGTTGTGCATGTACTGCTCTTAGGAATTCCTTTTCCTCCAAAATCCCATTGTAGCATGTTTTTCCTGCTCTGAGGCTTTACGTACTCCATTTAGTCTGTGTAGAAAAGCTCAGTGATGTGCATGGTTAGGAGAATGCATCAGTAGCTTTTTTTATTTTCTCTTTCAGTTCCTGTTCATTGAAACCTTGGAGCTGGACAAAAGCAAAGTTTGCACTTCAGGATTTATTTTTACTAGGAATAAACCCTTTGACTTCAAAACAGAAGGAGATACAGTCAGTATTTTTTCCTCTTTTATGATATGAAAACTGATTCAGGTGATTATTTCTCATGGAGAGGGGTTGGTTTTGCCTCAAGTTTTTGAGGCTGTTCTTGATGTGTCTTGAAGTAGCTGATGAGACTGTAACTGAAATTAAACTGAGGCACTGGATGAGGCTGTGTCCTGGGTTCAGCAGTAGCAGTCATTTTATTCCTTCTTAGTAGCTGGTGCAGTGCTGTTCTTAAACCACAACAGGCTGTCTTTGTGATGGGGGCTACTTAACCCAGTAAGCAAAAGTACCTCAGGGATTTGGAGTATAAGGCGTTGATTCGGAAGCCAGGTTTTCATTGCTGACCATCACCATCTCCCTTGTGGGACTGTGTCCCCATGTCCATCAGCTCTGATCTTCAGATTTAGTACTTGGGGGAGATGTTTTGCATTCATACAGGCTATATTTATACTGCAATTTATATAAGATTCAGGGAGCAAATTTAGCCATGGCGCTGCTGACAGTCCAACCTCCCTGTTAGCAGGTCCTGGGGCAGCTTATTCCTCTGATGTTCCGAAGCAACACCTCTTCCTCCTTGTCTCCCTTCATCCTGCACTGTCCTCTGACACTACCTCAGTGCATTTTGAAACCTCAGGCACCCCCTGATGCCCTTTATGCCACACCCAGGGCATGAAACACACATTCTGAAATTCCCTGCCATAAAATTTAGTGGCTGCAATGCATTCATGGCATTATTTCAGGCACTTAATGGCCAGTGAATGATTCCTGGCCTTGTTTTATTTAGCTGTAGTCAAGGAAACTAGAAAGACTAGCCTGTGATTTGTGAGCAGAGATAAAGCTGGCAGGGTCTGGTTTTCCCTCATCCGCAGGGAAACAGAACAGCTTTAAGTGAATGGTAATTTCTGCTCAAGATGGAAGTTGATCAGTACTGGAATATGCAGCATTGCTGAATGCTGGACAGTGGTGCTGGGCACTGACCCTCAATTCCTGTGTTTCAGTCAGAGCTACCTGGGTTGTTATCGTGATCTACCACGACAGAAATTCACACAGTTTTGGATGGTTGGCAATGATTTCTACAAGCAGCCCATGGCAAACAGGATTTGGAAGAGCCCAGAATAGAGCTAGGAGCTTATTGCTTTGTCGCCCATGCAACCAATGTCAGGGAAATCTCGCGTGTTTCCTTGCCTAGTGTTGGCATGTTCTCCTGCCAGCCACTCTCTGGGGGCTAATGGGAATAAGGACTTTGCGTGATGTGACTGAACTTTGCAGAAGCTCCCCAAATCCTGACTGCCTGGTACAGCAGAATGTCCCTGCTTCTGCTCTGTCAGGCTCTGACATGAGAGGCCTAGACTTGCTGTTTGTGTGTGAGATAGTTTTTAACTCCAGTAAAACAGAAGGTATCCTGGTCAGTTCTTGATCTATTGTTTTGCGGGAATGAAAGCCTCTTCCACCCTTTCCTTCCTCCCTCAGGTTAGGAAAAGCATAAAGCAAACTGATTAAGGTAAGGTAGGCCCTTAGAAGGGAAAATTTCTTGTTCATGGTAGAAATTACTCATACCTGGAGTACTGTGTCCAGCTCTGGGGACAACAGAACAGAGGAATGAAGCTGTTGGAGCGAATCCAGAGGAGGCTACAGAGATGCTGCGAGGGCTGAAGCAGCTCTGCTCTGGAGACAGTCTGAGAGCTGGGCTTGTTCAGCCTGGAGAAGAAAAGGCTCCAGGGAGGCCTTAAAGCAGCTTCCAGTGCCTAAAGGGGCTACAAGAAGCCTGGAAAGGGGCTTTGGACAAGGGCCTGCAGGGACAGGACAAGGGGGAATGGCTTTAACCTGACAGAGGGGAGACTGAGATGGGATCTTACGCCAAAGTTCTTCCCTGTGAGGGTGCTGAGGCACTGGCACAGGTTGCTCAGAGAAGCTGTGGCTGCCCCAGGGATCCCTGGCAGTGTTCAAGGCCAGGTTGAACATGGCTTGGAGCAATCTGGTCTAGTGGAAAGTGACCCTGCCCATGGCAGGGTGTTGAGACTGGATGGGCTTTGAGGTCCCTTCAACCCAAACCAGTTTTTTGATTGTGGTTTGGGCAGAACCCTGGCTGAGCTTAAGTTGGTAAGCCTGAGTTGATAGCTGTTAGGCAGACTGACTCTTCAGAAGGCTAGTGGTGGTCATTCATCATTTCAAGGTAAATGCTCTGATCAGCCAAATGCTTTTCTTCATGCAGCAATGACAAGTCCCTTGTGTCCTATGTAAACGAAAGCGTGTGTTGCTTGTCAGTGCAGTGGCTCCTTCAATGAGTCAGTTCACTGACAACCCCAGTGCGTGCTGCTCAGATGTTTCCGGCCTGGTTTCTGCCTCAGTAGGCTTCCTGAGTAATTGCTTCTGAATTACAGGGACATGCTTGAGCATCCAAAAAGTACGAGAGAGGCAGAGTTCCTGGGAATAAGCCAAGCATGTGCAGTCACTTCACTGTGGGGTTTTTTCCTAGTAGTATTTTTAATTGTACTTAGGAAATTTAATGCTTCTGAGATACCAGACTTGGAAACTCTAGAAGCTGGACTGAAATATGGGGCAGCAATGTTGTCTTCATGTTCATTGACCTCACTGTAGAGCTAAGTGGGTGCTGCTCACTTCTTACCCTGTCATCAATCTGTATTGTGAGGTGGCCAGTTTTCCATTAAGGACTGAACTTGAAGAAGCAGTGAGTAGCTTTCTAGAATGTTGTTTTATTTTCTCCGGTAAGAATCCTCTTCCTTACTTATTTTAGGAGACTGGAAATGCTAACTTCACTGTGAGAATTACCCTTTTTAGTGAAATTGAGTTATCCTGTTCCTTGCATATTGGCAATCGCCTTTTTTGTACAGTAATGCTGTAATAATTTAATCTTTTCAAATATTGGCAGAGGGGTTGGATAGCTACTTGTAGTGGACCCCATTTCCACTCAGGGATACCTCACTACTGCATAATTTTAAGGAACTTTCTTTGGTTCTGCTAAAATCTCATTTAATGAGAAGTGAATTTGTCTTTCCTTGGACCTTTGCAGACATACATGTTTGGACTGATAGCCTTTGGCTCCTTTTATAGCTAAAGATCTGAAATAGGCATTTTTAGGATGTGATTCACCTGAACTATTTTAGGTACACGCTGTGGGATGAGCTCAAGAGTGCTGTAGTAGTGCAGTTTCTCCCCTTGGATGGCAAAGGGAATTCAGGTTGCTCCTGACTTTAACCATATCAGAATCACTGTCTCTGTGTGCAGCCCTAACCCTAACTTCTCGACTCATATGGCCTTCAGACATCTTGGGCATCTATTGTTGTGCTTGCAAGTACAGGAAGACTAGCACAAGTTTTCTGCTTTTCTACTTGTAAATTCTTTTCTGTTTTTCACACTTCTGTTCTTCAGCAGCACAAGGATTATACAGCAGCTCAGTCTGCCTTGAACCCTGTAAATTCCTTCAATCCTTTGAAATTCTAGTGTGGTGTTGCCTTGGAAATAGCACATAGGGTGTAGAAACTGCAGAAAATCGTACAAAAAATGTCTAGTGTGTTGAAAGAAGCCATCACATCAGTCAGAAATATGGGAAGAAATTAAGGTTTGTGGTGCTTTTTTATTTTTAGTGTCATTTTTGCCTAGTAACAGCTGATGGTAGGTGAGATGAAATTCTGTGTGTGCCTGGGCTGCTGCAGTTCTCATGTGTGTCTTGATCAACCTGTTAGGTTCTCCTCAAGTAAACTATGGGTCTTTAAATAGTGCTTCCTGACTGTTCACCTGTAGGCTGGGCCATCAAGCTCTCTCTGGTTCTCTTCCCAGTATACCTGAAGATCTTGCCATGTTCGTAATAAGTCTGAAAACACTGTAATGGGTCCAAAGAGGTGGCCTAATAATGCTGTTTATGTCATATTGCAGAGCTTAGATTATTATTTGTTTATACCCATGTCTCTTGCAGCTCTCCATTTGTTTCTTTGTACAAGTGAACTGAAATCATAGGCAGGTGTCTAACTCTGCCCTGTACAAACCAGTGGAGATGATATGTAATCTGAATATAAAGTATTTGGTTTGGCTTTCATAATCTGCATATCTAAAGTATGATATTATAAAATGGAGAAAATGACAATAAGAAAATGTCTTTTGTGCATGAATGCATGGAGGAGAAAATGGTTTGCTTTTGATCTGTTGTTTTCCTGCTAGACTGACAGCTGGCTGAGAGTTATTGGATGTGCTGCATTGCCACTCTTCATTTCCTTCATCTGGAACATACAGGCTTGTTTACACAGGAGCATGCTTCTTCTTCAAACACAGTGGACATCAGTATTTCTTCCCCACAGAAGGGATAGCTCATTGTTGAATCCCAAAGGCTATAAATGTGCTACAGTCTACAGCATATTGGCTTAAGCCTTGATTTAGTTGCTGGTGAGCAACCATAATGTCCACATAAGATGTTGAGTAACTGAAGGAGTAAACCTGTGGCCTGTATTCTGAAATTGGAAAAGAAATTAAACTGTGATATTAATTTGTACACACTGGCTCAGGTCTGGGCTCCATTCCTTTTGGTAAAGCAAGGGAAAACTGTGCCTTACTTCATACCCTCAGGTGACTGTGAGAGAGTGTTTGCCACTCCTTTAACATACCTGTTTATTCCAGAAGCCCAGTTCCCCAGGGTTGAAACTGCCAAGGAGCTCTTATTAGTTTTGCCTGAGATTTGATCTTTATCTTTTGTTTGGGCTTATCTTTGCTGTTGCATGTTATAAATATGACTAAGTTTCGACCAGTTGCATCCACTGAGGACAAAAGACAGCACTCCAGTTAGCCCATACTCAACACTTAACATGCTAGTCTTTTGCTTCAGATACCCTTCTGCATTCTAAGACACAGATATGGTTATTGTGTCCAGTACGTGGATTGAAGATGTCAGTCCTAGAATCAGAAAACCTGCTTGTTTGTTGTTGCCATTTCTCTTGATCAGACACTCTGACTTTTGGGGGGTAGAGGCAGTGCCCATTCTCTCTTCCAATTTGTATTTAAACTTAATAGGTTCATGCTATCATCATCTTAATATAGCTCAGTTTTTATCACTGGACAATCCTAGAATGTCTTTGGATATTATCAGCCTCAAACACAGGAAATAATTTCTCATTAGGATGGATTATCTAGACACAGCACAGGCTAGCGAGGCCAGTGCTTAAATAGTATTGTATTGACAAAGACTTCCTGTTTAGTGCAGGAAAGTCGAGATGAAACCACAGCAGCAGATCCAGATTCATCTCAGCGGGTGTAAGGAGCTGATGTAAAAACCCAATCCAGCAAAAATAAAATATCAGCTTTTTGGCCACTGGCAGGATTTTCCCTTAAGAAAGGTATCCCATTAGTTACTCTGTACAGGGCATGTAATCACAGAACCACAGAGTGGTTTGAGTTGGAAATGATCCTAAAACTCGTCCAGTTCCAACCCGGGACACCTTCCACTAGAGCAGGTATGGGTAATTTCTATTTCTAAAGAATTCCTCAATTCTGTGAAAAGGGGTTGGTTTTCATATTGCCATTAAACATCCAGGGCGATACTGGCTGTGCCTGGCCTTCCCTCACAGAGACCCTGTCCCTGTCAGGAGCACCCCACTCAGCTTGTATACAAAATCCTGCTGTAGTTGCTTTCTGGTGGATTACATCTTGTTCTCTAATGGTTTGAGGCAGGATTGTTGATGGGTGGGCATAGCTTCCAGATACCCTCTGTGCCAGCTCAGCCCTGTCTCTGTTAGCAGGTGGGATGGGTGGATGGGTGGGTGGATGGATGGATGGATGGATGGATGGATGGATGGATGGATGGATGGAAGAAATGGGGATGAGTGTTTTCTGCTATGCTCTGAGCATGTACTTAAGTATCAAAGTGGTTGTTTTGAGGAGATAAAACCTGGGGCCTGATTGAATTTGGCACTGGCCTTGCTTTGTGTGGGGTTTGTGGATTTTTTTTTACACATGATTTTGTGGGTTTTTTGTTTTGGTTTCTTTTTTTTTGTGTGAAATCTCACTATCTAAAATGTAGCTGTTCCCTTTAAAATGTATTCTTCTGGTTATGTACCAGCTTGCCAGTAAAAGAAATAGAAGAGCTTCTCAGTGATTGAATCCCAGCCCCTGGCAGATGCCTGTCAGAGCTCTCCTCTGTTGCTTTTTCCCATCAAGGGGAGGGAAATCCTCAATTTCAAGCATTTAACCTGTGCTGCTCTCAGTTTGAGAGTACATTGGGAACAGAATTGCTGGATTTTTGGGTCAAGGCCCAAAGCACAGGGGTCAGGAACCAGGAGGGGTCCCTACACCCCCTTATGTTAGCCTTTGACAGGGAGGCAAAAGACACTTTAACATCTTGGTATCATGCTCTGTCATTTAAGAACAGTGCAGTAAGTACGTCCTGGATGTTTCTGCATGTGGGTTAGAAATTGTGCTGTACAGTTGAATGCTACAAAAAATATTCCACATCCATCTCTTTATCAAGACTCTCTTCATCTTTTTTCTTACTGTCTTTGAAGTCACCATCTCCCCAGCTCCACATGGTAACCTGAGGAGAGAAAGGATATTCCTTACTGATTCTAAACATAAGCTCTGTGCATAAGCAAAATCATCAAGTTTAAGCATTTAGTCCCATGCAGATCCATAGGTATCACTGGTACCCAAGCAATCTGTTTTTATTTTCTTGGCTTTTCCATTATTTATATGCTGCAGAGCATATAAATATGCTTAACAAAGAGGTTCCACATGCCTAGATAGCAGCCAGTTTTGGATAAACCACGACCCTTTTGTTTCATGGAAATTACTTCTAGTTTAAAGCCTAGGATTGTTCACGTGTTTTTCTGTTGCTGCTTAGTTCAAATTTATCTATCCTCCAGATCCCTGTGATCCCCCTTAAGGTGCTTACACAGCACAAGCAGATCCCCCCTGGAGCCTTCTCATCTCCAAATACATACGCTTAAGCTCCTCATCCAGTGATCTTTGCAAAGGACCCCCCCTACTTTTGGCCAGACTCATGTATGTCATACATATTTTCTCTAGAATGTGCATGTTGCTTGTATATAAAGATGTGCCCAACTCCAGCTTATGCCCCAAAATGGTTATTTATACTGGCATAGTCATAATAACTTCTAGAAATCAGTGACTGCTTTAACATAGGATGCAAGATCAGCTTCTCAGCAGAGGTTGAGTTTCGGTGTAGAAGGTACCTGCTGAGAGCAACAGGTACCTTTTTGGCTGGCTAGACCCAAAATCCATGGTGTGCAGTGAGTGCGGTGGAGAGAAGCCACACTTCTTGCAAAACTCCAGCAATAAATGTTTTTCATGCTTTTTCTTTCAGCTTGGGTATTGCGACATTTCCTTGCAGTATTCACTGCCTGATGTTTGATCCACTTCACCATTCATGTCTGTCAGGAAGTGAAACTGGGAAGCCTTCTTCCTTTGGTAAAGGTAAAATGTACTGAGAAATAAATAGACCAGTAGTGACAGGGTCTGTAAAGGTGTAATTTGTATTACTCCAGGCCGGAAAAGGAAGGAATTGTTAGCCCAGCCTCATGCCATTTGTTAGTGACAGCATGGCATGAGGATCAGAGATTTATCTGGGGATTAAGGAGTAAGAAAGAGCAAAGGGACTAGAGGTAGGAGAAGACAAACCTGTGTGGTCTGTTACGGAATTGTAGGGTTGAGCTGAATTTATGGAAGGGAAATCTGTGGATATTTATTATTTGTGCCATTTCTGGTCATTGCAGTGCCGTGAGTCTATTCTTAGCATGACGTTTGGTTTAAAACAAACGTATCTTGGATTTTTTCTCCTTTGGTTCTTGAGCCTTTGAAAAAATACCTTATGCGTTTGAGAGTGAAAAGAACCGGTCCTGTACAATAGCTCATCTCCTTTGATACCTCTCATGTCGATCCTGCACTTACCTGATATTATAGCTAGATGTCAGCCTCAGATGTGAATCGGCCTTGTCAGTCAGAATCAATTCTATTTTTAATCCTTGTCTCTCAGTAGTGGCAGACTGCAGAGATAGCATAACTGGGACTTGCCTCCTTCCCAAAAGCCTGGCCTAGGAGTTTAATTATTAACTTTAACAGAGCCATTAGTGAGGGTTTGCTTTTAACAGACTTGGAGGTGTATCTATGCTCATAGTGGAGTTTGGCTTTCTGTTGGCTTTTCTTTGGAGTATGGTGGGCTTCTTATTTTGGTGGTGATCCCTCAGCCCCTAAAGCTCAGCTTGAAACCCTTCCTGTGAGCTCTTTCCCTTGTGATGTAGCCCTAATGGGTGCCAGAACCTCCAACACCAGCTCTACACAGGCTGACGTGGTAAGATGCTAAGGCAAGGACAGTTGCAGACCTAGGACAATGACAGCAATGAGTGTGCTGGAAAATGGGTGATTCAGCTCTTTCAGTAACTCATCATGGTGACCTGACAGCTTCATGACATGGTAAGATGCTAAGGCAAGGACAGTTGCAGATCTAGGACAATGACAGCAATGAGTGTGCTGGAAAATGGGTGATTCAGCTCTTTCAGTAACTCATCATGGTGACCTGACAGCTTCATACAACACCAGGTCATGTTTCAGTGGATTTGAGGATGTACCACCTGACATAGAGGGTTACGACTCACGAGGCAACTAATGCTGGGAGCAGCTGAGGGTCGTGACAGCAGGGCTGATGTGCAGTGGGGTAGCTGAGGGGATGGGTAGAGGCTGGACCACTGCAGTTTCATAGAATCACAGAATGAACCGGGTTGGAAAAGACTTTCAAGACCATCAAGTCCAACCATTCCCCAGCACTGCCAAGGCCACCACTAAACCATGGCACTAAGGGCCTCGTCTACATGGTTTGTGAACACCTCCAGAGACGGTGATTCCACCACAGGCCCAGGCAGGCTGTTCCAATGCCTGAACACCCTCTGGAGAAGAAACTGGTCTAAACCTCCTCTGGCACAGCTTGAGGCTGTTTCCTCTTGTTCTGCCCCTTGCTCCTTGGGAGAAGAGAGCAGCCACCTCCTGGCACCTCCTGGCTCCATCCTCCTTTCAGGCAGCTGTAGAGAGTGATAAGGTCCCACCTGAGCCTTCTCTTTTCCAGACTAAACTCCCCCAGGTCCCTCAGCTGTTCCTCAACACACTTGTGCTCCAGGCCCTTCACCAGTTCCATTGCCCTTCTCTGGACCTGCTCCACCACCTCAATATCTCTATTGTAATGAGGGGCCCAGAACTGAGCACAGGATTTGAGGTGCGGCCTCACCAGTGCCAGATTGTACCAGTACTAGTTTGGAGCAAGCCATTTCAGTTGAGGGCAGTGCTGATCTTTGCTTTGCCTGTCTGTGGCTTGATGTGAACTGCAGCAAATCATGGCCTGTTTTATGGGAAGCTAGAGTAATATGTGCAGTAGGGATGGGCCACACAGGAGGTCCTGGTAACTTTGTCAGTCCTGCCTGTGAGTCAGCATCATGCCATGAGATGGACATGCAGATTGTTTATAAATGTTCTTGTAAAATACCTTGATAAGAAAATTCTAAATTGTAGAACAGAAGGATTGTGTATCCATTATTAATAGCAAACAGACAAGCATAAAAGTCCTTGTCTTTCTGTGCTAGCCTTCAGAAATAACTGTTACATGTCTGTGTTGCTGGGAGCTTGCAAGACTTGCTACTGGCATTTAAATTTTAAGCTTTCTAAGCTAACCCTGTCTCTAATACAGTTAAATTTATTTGATGATTAATTTTCTTGCCTAATCTTCTCTTTCCTGGAAGGACAGAAATTGAGAGAATTCTCTGCTGCAAGTCACTGTGTTTCATCCCTCGCTCCAGCAGGTTTAAAGGGAAAACAGTTAGCTACTCGGTGCATAGATTTGCAGAGTAGATACGATGATATACCCTAAAATTAACATCTTGAAAAGAAAATGACCTAAAGGATAGGTTCTCAAGCTTAAGGAAATTCATCACTCAATGGGGTTGAAGCTCTTTAGCTTCTTTTCACCCTCTCAAGTACTATAGTCCCACTGCCATCTCCCAACCTGTAAGCAAACAACAAAATATAAATCCCAACATGAGAGCTTGTTGCCCAGTTAGCTTTGAGTTTGCTTTTCATTGCGCTGTTGCTTCTCTTGTTCCCATTGATTTCAGCTGCTTGTCTGCTCGCAGATGATTTCCATTCCTGCTTCTGGTGCCTGCCAAACTCAGGACGAGGAAAAGCTGCAGGTGTAAACACAGAGCTGTCAGCTGTCAGCATTGTGAACACTTATGACTTGCTGTAGGAGCAGGAATGTTTTATTATGGTTATTTTTATTTCAGGATGGACAATTGTCTGATTCTTTTTTTTTTCCTCTCTGTCTTTCAGATAAAGACAGGGAGTTGCAGCCTGACTGGGAGGTAAAGATTTGGGCTCTATGGCCTAATTACCGCATCCTATCATAATTTCTGTCTGAAGGGACACTTGGAGGCCATCTGAGAGTGCGAGTGTGCTGCTGGGTGCCAGGGCTGTCCCCGGCACAGGTGGTTGGGACATGGGCATGAGATCTGGTCTTGGTATTGCCACCTCCATCCTTTTCCACTGTGACTTTGGGATACTCAGTGCTGCTCGAGGGTGGCAGCAGGTAGAGCTCTCTAGTCCCTATACTTCAGGAAGCTCAGCAGAGGTCAACTCTTCCATAACAAGTATAAAGAATGTCAGACTTGTGTTTCTCCATCACTCTATACTTGCTCAATCTCATGAAGGACGTCTCTGAGAAGAACAACTACTTTGCAGGTACTACTGTGAAGTGCTTCCAGAGTCCGAGATGAACAAACTAATGGAAGCACGAAGGTCTTGATTTAGTTTTTCTGTGCATCCTCATTCAGATCTGGGAGTTAGTTATTGCCAAAGGATTTTGACTTCTGTTGCCTATGTTTTAAAATATTTTATCTCTGGGGAAATATCATCCCTGGCTCTTGAGAGTGCTTTGTCTAATTCACTGTGAGGCAAGTTTGCATGCCAACATTTTGTTTTGCTGTAAGAAACAGAACACACTTTGCCCATCAATAGCTCTATGGCTAGTAGTCACGTTTTGTGGTGTGTCCTTATGCATCTCTTGCACTAGGCTTCACAGGGCAGTGGTCAAGTCACTGTCCCTGGAAGTGTTCACAAACCATGGTGGTGTTAGTGGTGGCCTTGGCAGTGCTGGGGAACAGTTGGACTTGGTGATCTTAAAGGTCTTTTACAACCTGGTTGATTCTATGATTCTATAATACTGAAGGGATGCCTTATTGTCTGTCTGATAGCCAGTGTGAAGTCAGGTGAAGGCAGTCGGATAATAGAAGTGGATGGGAAACGCACAGGAGTAAGTTTGGCAATGTCACTTGTTAGTCACCAGTGTGTGAGGGGGTGTGTTGACCAGGGGAAGCTAATTGCTGTCACAGCAACAGTTGTCTCTAATCTTATTTTCATGTATTTATAGTATGTAAGATAACATTTTCTCTCAAATGACTCCTCTCACAGGCCCCTTGGCACTATTTTCTATCAGCATCCTGTGCAGCAATACTCTGATTACTCAGAGGGGATCGTTATTGCCACCTTGCCAGGTTTTCCTGAATTTGAGAGCTCTAATGGCATTGATCACAGACTAAGAGTGAGTTTTGGTGCCATGCTTAAAACCTGAGTGGGAAGAATACCAAGCAGAGAGGGAGCTGAAATATGGGACCGTTGGGACAGTTTCCAGTTTCCACTTGTGATCTTTCTTTGTGCTCCCAGGCTTTTCCCTGTCCATGACTCAATTATTTATCTTATGCAAGTACGAAAGATTGCTCTAATGTGGCTGGTTCTTTGTTTCCGAGGACTCTTTTCAGCCAAAGTCCTTAGCAATTGAATTTGCTTCCACATTGTTGTATTCAGAAATGCCTTTTATTTGCTGTAATTATCTGCTCCTAGCACAGCTCTGCCACACAAAGGTCCGTGTGTGTGTGCCTGTAGACACACACATGCTGTGCTCTTACTCTGGGTGGTAACGCATAATACGGAAAATAGGATGAACATTTGGATCAAGGGAACAGAATTAAGTTTACAAAGTTGCAAATAGCATTAGAGTCCCTTTACCCTCCTGTTTATGGTGTGGGGAAGCAAAATACTGAGAGTAAAAGGAAAGGTAAACAGTACCTTCCTTTCTTTCTTCCTTCCCTCAACGTTATCTGCATAACCCTCTCCACTTTGCATCAGATTTGTTTGGGATTCAGAAGTGCTGTAAACATGAAATCAAAACAGATGTTCACATCAAAAGAGAAAGTTGTTATTTTAGATTGCTTTATAGATAGTTTTTATCTATATTTATTATGCTTTATTTATTTCTACCCTTCTTTAGCTTGCTTGCATATCCCAAAGTTTTTTTCCAGTGGTGCTCTTGATGTCTTTTCCGTTTGTCAAACTTTGGCTCTCTGTCCCCACTTCCAACAGCTCCCCTGTTGTGATTTATATTGATTTTGAAATAATTGCAGCTATTGTCTTTAGCTGCTGCTACATCCGTGTGTGTAAGTCCCTAGGTATGTCAAAGAACCCTTCTTGTAGACTACCCTGCAGAACTGATGTCAGCTGAACACTTCAGGAAATAAGAAATTATAGAATCACATTAGCATTACATTTCCAAAGCAGCAACTAATTTGGCAGGGCATTGGAACTAGATGATCTTAAGGTCCTTTCCAACCCTAACTATTCTAGGATTCTAGGACTTGGTTCTATTTTGGGAAGCCCCATTTGTGGTGTTGGCCAAGCTGTCAGGCCAGTTTGCCTGTGTTAGCAGGGGAGCTTGGTGGCAGCACTGGGCACTCATCCCATGTTCAGGAATTCCAGTATTCCAACTCTCATGCAATATCAAGTGCTTTTCGTATTTCCTGATCTGGTCGCATCTTGCTCTGTTCTCATTTTGAAGTTCAAGCTGAGGAAATGCAGCTTCTGGCCTGGCTGCAGACACTTCTGGAGCACTGCAGTGTGGCCGGTGGCAAGGGCTGCCCTTGGAACAGAGCAGCTTGCTCACCTTGCAGTGTGGCTGTAGATGGCATGGAGCATGTCAGTGTCGTCAAGACCACTGTGATTAAATTGTTGTGTAGATAGGGACAGCCATCTGCTGTTTGTCCCCTTTTGCTATTTGTTCCACTTGCCTGCTTGCTGTTCAAGAAGCCAGAGCCAGAGGTGGCTGCCAAGCCTGGATGCCAGATTGTCATGTGGAGCAGGACTGGATGCTGCCAAGACCAGGTCAGAGGTTTGGTGACCTATTTGCAGGTGACATTGTGTGTATGTGCAGAAAGGCCTTGGCTGCAAGCTGAAAGAGGGAAGCTGTGGTGAAGGGTGTGATTGTCACTGCAGTGCTCCTTTTACAGCCGGTGGCTTTGCAGCACTGGCTGGTGATCCTAGCTAAGCTGATAACATGTTCTTACTCTGTTCAGATATACAGCTGTGAGAGCTGGCCTTCTGCCTGCTCTTTCCCTGGAGAAAGAGAGGTGTGTGGAACCTACCCCTGCATTACTCTAACCTCATAGAATCATAGAATCAACCAGATTGGAAAGACCTTTAAGATCACCAAGTCCAACTGTTCCCCGGCACTGCCAAGGCCATCACTAAACCATGGCACTGAGGGTCTTGTCTACATGGTTTGTGAACACTTCAGGGACAGGGACTGTACCACTGCCCTGGGCAGCCTGTTCCAGTGCCTGACCACTCTCTCTGTGAAGAAATTGTTCTTAATATCCACTCTAAACCTCCCCTGGCGCAGCTTAGCACTGTGCCAGTGCCTCTCCACCTAAAAGTAAAGAATTTCTTCCTTATATCTAACATAAATCTCTCCTGTTTAAATTTGAACCCATTACCCCTTCTCCTATCACTACAGTCAACTTGCGATTAATACCAGAGTATTGTAGGTTGACAAAATGATCAGCAGCTGTGAAGGAGATATTAGACTTGGAAATTTCAGTCAGCTTTAATAAAGTGATGATGATTATAAAAATGATGCCTGACAGTTAATTATTCCTTTATGGGGTTTGAGCTTCCTGTGAGCAGCACGAGTGGTGTAGGCACAGTGCTGCCTGTGCTGGTCCTTGTTTGATCAGCAAGTGCTTGTGGTGGGCTTACAGTGATGAATTCTCGTTGATCTTTCCTAATGCAAGGTTAAAGCTTTGGTGTTTGTTCGTAGTCTGATTTTGATACAGTGTACTAATTACTCTTTTGAATTGGGAATGCTTATTCAGCACAGGGTAACAGAGGCTGGAATTGCATTGTGATGCTGTGTTGCAAATAGTGCCAACCCTTTACTGTTTATGTAGAAGTGCTATTCTTGTTTTCTCAGGCTAAATAAGATATTACACTTTTCTTCAGCTCACAATATGTGTGCATGTGTGCGTGCGTGTGCATATACAGTTGTAACTTTATTGCTGTCCTAGCAGCAATACTGCCCAGAAGCATTTTCCTAACATTTTGGTGGAAACATGATGATGATTTTGGAAACGGATGCAGCTGTCTGAAAATGAAAAAGAGAAGACAAACTAGAAACACAGATATTTGGTGTCTGTCAGAGGGACTAAAGGGTAATTAGCCAAGCATAAATAAGTGAGTTATTTTTGAAAGACCCAAAATGGTGACCCAAAATATTTTCTCTATGATAGCAATTGTGTGTTCAAAGTTTCAGTGAATGAATGCTCAGGCGAAAGCGGTAACACTTGGCAAGGGAAAGCAATGGAAAGTGATACCTGCGACAGGAAATCTTCTCACTTTGAAAAGTGAACATTGTTATTTCAGTTTTTAATGATGATATTTAGCAAGAGGATCTCATATTCAAATTGCTCTTCTCGCATTACGTGGTCTCAGAATTGCGTTAGGTAACTAATGGCATTTTATCATGAGTCTGTAATTGGAAAAAAACAGGATCAGCTAACTGCTATTAATTGCACAAGCTATTTACAGCAGAGAAAATGTTGCTTCTTATTTATATACATACAGAAGAGTGTTAGTGCTGCTGCAAAGTAATGCATTTAAAAGGTTTTGCTTTAATATTGTGTATCCAAGACTAATATCTGTTACTGAAAGTCTGTCTCAGCCTTGAGAGGGCTCTAGGGGAAACTTCAGAGTAACTTCCAGTGCCTAAAAACGACTGTCAAGAAACCTGGAGAGGGGCTCTTGACAAGGACCTGTAGGGACAGGCCAAGGGGGAATGGCTTTAACCTGACAGAGGGGAGATTGAGGTGAGATCTTAGGCAGAAGTTCTTCCCTCTGAGGGTGGTGAGGCACTGCACAGGTTGTCCAGAGAAGCTGTGACAGCCCCATCAGTGACAGTGCTCAAGGCCAGGTTGGACAGGATTTGGAGCAACCTGGTCCAGTGGAAGGTGTCCCTGCTGGTGAAAGGGGGTTGGAACTCGATGGGCTTTAAGGTCCCTTCAACCCAAAACCAGTCTGGGATTGCATACTTCATGTGCAATTATCCAGAGCACATGTCTTTCTTCCCAATTTGATGTTAACATATTCCCCAGCAGCTGCCTTTCTTGTGTGTCCCGTGTTCTCCTCACCTCTCCAGTGGGTATAACAGGCTCTTTAGGTGCAATCTCTAGTGTCATGCTGCATCTTGTCAGCCATTCTGGTGGCCACCAGATGGTGGGAGATGCTCACGTGCTTCCTGTCTCATGTCATGCCAGCTCTCTACCTGTGCTCTGCAGATGACATTGGGATACCTTAATGATATAAACTGCAAAGGAACTTAACTGAGGTGTCCTGGTGCTGTGGTTATATCCTAGGGTGAAAATATGCCTTATGGTCTGCATTTTGTATTGAAATTGCTGTTAATGCAGGCTAGGTTAATGTAGATTGCAAATGCGGGCATCTGTTCACATAATTCAAAGTGACAACACATTTGTGTGTGTGAGAGATGTGGAAGAAGAACTGAAAGAGAAATGATGCTTAAACATGTGCTACAGTTTTCTTCCTAAAATTTGATCTATCAGTATCTTCTGCTGGGCCTTCTGCCTAAGCATTTTCTTGTGATGGAGTAGCTGATTTCCAGCTAAGGTTCTTCCATTGGATCCTAACAGATGATGAGGATTCTTCTTATTATTATATTTTATTTTGCCTTTTATTTGGGCATTGTTGGGGTAGTTCAGATTGGAAGGGTCCTCAGGAGCTCTCCACTCTAACTCCACTCTCCACTCTTCAGGCGGAGTCAGCTATGAGATTAGACCACGTCACTGAAAGCTTTATACAGTTGTCTTGAAAACATCCAAGGACAGAGATGGCACAACCTCTCTAGGCAACCTGCGCCACAGCCTGACTGTCCTTTCAGTGGAAGGTTCTCCCTGTACCCAGTCCCAGTGTGAAGCTCTTGTTATACATAATGCCTCTTGCCCTTGTTCTTCCATTGGGTACTGCTATGTAAAGCCTGGTTCTGTCTTCTGGATAACCTTCCCATGGGTAGCAGGGGCTGTTGCTATGTATCCTTGAAGGCATCTCTTGTCCAGGCTGGATGAGCTCTTTTCTTCAGCCTCTTGGATGCCTCAATGGACTTGCGTAGCTCCATACTACTGGATTGTGTTTGAGAGTAGGTGTAGAAGATGTCTTTTCGGGGGGCAATAAAGTTGAATCGACGGATGCCCAGTAATGTCTTCCTAAGCAAACTTCAACAGTGAGATAAAGAGATACAGAGCTGTTTATGTGTTAGGCCAGGACTTGCCTCAATTCTTCAGGAAGCCAGAGGTGCAAAGCCTGGAGGTATAACTGGAGATTGAACAGATGTTGCACATGTTGATGTGCATGTGGGTCGCGATCTGAAAAGGTTTATAATTTGCCAGTTATTTTCCAGATATCGTTTTTAATGTGCTGAGGTAGCAGATGTGTTTGTTGTACCCAGCTCTTCGGAGTAATTTTAGGAAGTTAAACAGATGGATGCATTTGGAAATTCAGCATCATCTCTTTCAGCATCCTTAATGTCATTATTTTGTGTGCCAGTCGGGGACAAAAGGATACAGAGCATCTGACATGCACTTTGCTTATGACAAGCTGACCCGTTTGCCCACAGCCAATAATATACTAATGCTGTGACAAGAATGATTGACTACTATTGCTTTTACAGCCGAGTGATTTGAATTTCCACACAGTTATCTTTATTTTATTCCTCTTGGGCTAGCCTGAATACAGGTTGGTTGACTGCTGGAATAAACATAACTCAAGTTAATTCTCCTACAGGAGGCGATTGTGTCTCAGAGCATGGAAAATCATTCCATCAATAGAATTCCATCTGTCTAAAAACCCACCAAGATTGTGTGTAACAATGATCTTAATACTAAAATGGTGTCATGGGTTCAGCAGTAGCAGTCATTTTTCTCCTTCTCGGTAGCTGGTGCAGTGTTGTGGTTTTGACTTTCGGCCTGGGAACAGCACTGATAACACCAATGGTTTTAGTTATGGCTTAGTGATGTTTGGTCT
>JANRGW010003651.1:0-12618 GCA_024733675.1 Psilopsiagon aymara
GACAACCCATTCCAGTGCCTCACCACCCTTACAGTAAACAATTTCTTCCTCATATCCAATCTAAACTTCCCCTGTTTAAATTGGTCCAGGAGGGCAGTCAGTAATTGATACAAACAAACCTCTAATTCTCAGGAAAACATGCGAAAACAGATATGCCCAGGACATTCAGTTGCTCTTCTATCAGCGAAGTTATGTCTGAGTTTTAACTAAAACCTCATTATATTTGTCAAGGCAATGTCCAGCCTCCAGAGAATAATATTATGACTATGGAAATACAGCAATGGAGATACAGCAATGGCAAGAAACTCAGAGATGGATATGCCAGCTGCTGGAACCTGAAATTTCCAGCTGTGGCTGAGCATAATAATGTAGAGAAGTCATTCTGAGGCAGGTGATGAAGGCAATAAAACTAAGGGTTTCATCTATGCCACATCACCAGTTATGTCTGTTTCTAGATATTTAATTTGGGTGTTAATCAAAATAAATTCTGTGAACACTATTTCCAAACAGGAACGCTTCCTCAAATCTGCACTAGTTCCCAATGAAGAGGTGATGGATGACAATTTGATCTATGTACATGAAAGACTGTTTAGTCCGTGATCACTGAATGATCATGTAATCATTCAGAGTGTATTTAAAATGAGGGTAGTTCCAAAATGTGCTCTTCTTACTTGTATACACATGCATGAATAGCATTGCCAGTCTGTTTCTATTACTTGAAAATACCTACACTAAACTGCCTACTGAGAATTTGCTTTGGACTGGGAATGGAAGAATACAAACTTAAATTACAAGCTTATTTTAATCCATGTACTGACGATTACCTTTCATGAATCTTTTTCTTCAGATTCGATAAGATTTTCCTCACTGAAGTTTTCTACTTCAGTCCATAGAGAAATGAAAATATAGAGGAAATCTCTGTTACTATTTTGTGCTGCTTGTACTCTGAAAGAACCTAAAGGCTTGAATATATGAATATTTGCTCTGAAGTTGGCATTAAATGTTCCTGTTGAAAGGTAAAATGTAGTGCACTGGAATATTAGCAGAGCACCATCTAAAACCCACCTTAACAGTAAATTCAAGGGGGTTTGTTCTCTGCAGCAGCACTTTCAATCCTGAAGCAATGATAATATGCACTTACCATGGAAGTGAGGGAATAGAGGTTGTGAGTACAGGGGGTGCATTATTTTGGGGAATCACTAGATGGTGTTATGGCTGACGCCAATATACCACTGTCAATTCTGCTTAATCAAATGCAGAGTGAAAATCTTCATTTCCTGCTATGGGACCTCTTCTTTCAGAAGCAGTGTATATTATTAATAAAACTTTCCTATCAAAGCTTTTTCTGACTAGAAATTATTTCTTAGCTATAGTTATTGCCTCAGGATAGATCTACATTTAAAAATCTAAGTCTAGACTCACAGACCTTTCTTCTGGAGCTCCAGCAGATGGGGAGGTGCTGTTGCCTCCCATTCCAGTCTTCACATCCTCGGAGATCTCAGTTTCCCCCAAGACTCTAATCTGAAAGCTCTCCTCATTCCCAATCATGTGTGAGTACAGACAGACATGGCTTCAGAAAACAGCAGTGGATATAAATGATGTTACAAAACATGGGCACATCCTTGACTGTGCATCACCAGCCCCTGGATGGTGCTGTGCTTGTGTGAGCTGCATGGTCTGCTCCAGACAAGACAATGCTCAGAGGTTGGCAGTTTACTTGAGCAATGATAGAGGAGGAGGTGATAGCTTTGTTCAGGGAAGTGATGGGGAGCTGCAGCAACAAGAAAACACCAGCAAAAGCTCTGGTGATGGCATCCAGCCACTGTCACAGCAGTAGGGGGGCCTGAGCCCCTCACTGGGGATCTTACAGGAGCTGCTTGGTCCTACATGACCATGAAGTCAGAGCTATGGTGCAAATCCCTTGTCCTACGCAAGCTTAACTTTTTATGCATAGTTCCTGCTACTGCAACAACGTGTTTCAGATGTCCACCTGCACCCTCCACTTCGCTGTAGGGATTGATTCTTTTGTGGTTCAACTGCATCAAAGGCTTTGTCATTTGAAGTTGCTTGTGCCTTTGTTGTTTCTGCTGGTCATTCTGGACTGGTACAGAGAATTAACAGAGAGGAATGCAGTGTATTGATTTGTAAAAACATTTATTATGTCTTTCATTATACTTCAATAAAATATTATTGCATCAGAAGACCATGGTTTGCCTTTCATTCCTTTCATAAGATTAAGAACTTGTGGCACTCTTTGCAGTAAAGGCAGAGGTCAGTATTCTTGCTGCTGCTGCAGCAGGAATAATAATTTGTTGGGTTTACTGCTTGACCAGCAGGCAGGGTATGAAATATGCTATGAGGAAACAAGGTTTATGGCAAAAATATTTACAAATATGTTGAAAACATGCTTGAATGGTTTTTCCCAATCCTTTTCCATTGTTTAAAAACCCATCGCCTTCGTTGATACAACAAAAATGCATGTGCTTACCTTGAATGTATCATTTTGATCTTTTGTACAAAGACCTTCATGAGTTGTCATGGTCTAACCCTAGCCAGCAACCAAGGAGACAGGAGTTTAAAATGAATAAATACACCTCTTACTCAAAATAATCTCATCTCAGTAGACCATTTTCCTGAAGCCTGCCTGGGTGTGACTGCTTTGCAGGTAAATTCTTGCTGACCTTGGAAACAGCAAATATGTGTAAATGACATTCAGGCCCTTCTGCTGCTGTCATTATGTGTTTTTTGTTGTACTGCAGGAGTCACACTAGCATTAGACTGAGAGTACAGTGTTGCAGGTGAAAGAGAAAACTGAACCTCATGGATATTACAGTATAACAGCTTTGGCTCAAACTCCTGAGGCATTGAGCCAAGTGATAACAAAATGTATGTTAAATTAAATACAAAAAAACCCTCTCACATTAGTATTTAGGATTTGACTTACACTCCTAAAGAAGAAATGTTCTAAGTTAAGTCTGCTTTTGCCTGAGGTTGGAATTAAAGCAATAGTGGCAATTTAAACTTTAGAAAATCTGACAATTGCCTTGTTTGATTTTGTCAATTTTGGGGGGTTTGTTTGTTTGTTTCAATTTCTGTGTTGGATAGTTTTTTAAAAAGCAAAATTTTGGTTTTAAAAGTTGTTGGTTTTTTTTTTTCTAGAAAGGAAAAATAAAGGGTCCAACTTATGATTACTGTGATCAAATTCAGCGGACTTTAAGCAGACCCTGACCATCCAGGCATATAAGTGAATCAAAATTTTGCCAAATTCATGAGGAGAAACATGCTGAAAGATGGTTCCCAGAAAACATTTTCACCTTGTACTGGCTTCCAGCATTGCATGTACCCATTGTATGTTCACATATTTTACAGTAAGAAATACAGTATTCCAATTGATAGTCTTGCTTAATCATACAAATAATTAGAAAATTTTAGAAATGACCATACATATTAAAAAGACAGAGAACACAAATTATTAAGCATATGCAAGTTCCCCTGAAAATAATGGAAAGACTTATGCAAGCAAACTACAGAGTATCTAAACTTGCTGCAAAACAGAACTGTTTATTTGACCTGCCATTCCTTCTAAACCGTAGCTACATGCGCATAGCACATGTGGTCTAGATAGCAAGTTTTGACTTGGAATATAAATAAGGAGCTGCTAAGAAGTGCCTCTATTCCTTCCAAAGACATAGAGAAGAAAGTACCAAAAGCTACATAGCCATTGATTTTCCTTGTGGCAGGGAAGTAGCAGGATGTGATCAAATTATAATTCTAAACCTCTTATTTTAATATTCTTAGCTTCTTTTTAGAATAATTAGACCTTGTGAACTGTTACATGTCACAGAAACAAGTGAGACAAGATGTTAGCTTGTAAACTCTAAAGAATCATTGGAATAATGTCCCAATTCAATAAAAAATAATAAAAATAAAAACAGAATGCATGCACTGACAACAAATAATGTAAACATGCTTGAAAGGTATAAGGCAGAATTCAAAAAGGAGGTTGAGAAACCTGCAGCCAGCTGATAGCCTGAATGGTCCTGCACACAGCAAAATGTTCAGCTATCAACCTTTCTTATGGAAATTTATGCTTATGAAACTTATGGGAAATTGTCTTAGCTTAAATTGAAACTGTTGCGTCCACTGTGAGACAAAGCGTTCATGGGGCTTTCTTTGCTTATTTCTTATTAATTGAATTCTAAGTAGAATTTTAAACGTCTGGCATTTACAAAAAAAAATCATATAGGGGTTATCACAAAGGCAGGTGAATTTCAAAACAAGATGTATTTCTTAGTGACTAACATAATTCGTCACATTGTATACAGCTTCAAGTTACTGAAATATGAAAAGAAAGACTTGTCTCTCAGCATTTTTACTGTTTAATTTGTTCTTGCTGACTGTTGCAAACTCTTGAAAGTGACAGAAAAAAATAATACTTCCTAACCAAGACTGTTTCTTCAACTGATCTTTGATCTCTTTTATGTTTTTTTAATTGGGACCATCTATCAGGCAATAAAATGTAAGTCAATAAACAGGTCAGCTTCCAACCATCCTTGTGGACATTCCTAGTCTCACCTAAAAAACCTTCATCTCCAGTTGCACAACAAATGTTCCATCAAAAAAAAAAATTAATGATGACAAGTTATGAAAAAAGAGTGAAAAGTGGTGAAAGTTCGAAAAACAGTCTCCTTGCAAAAGAAAACTTCAGACTGGCCATTGTGAAATGAAAAGGCAGCAAGTCTATTTCATGTAGTATGCAAAATGAAAGACAGAGCAAAGCACCTGAACTTGAAGGCATCCTAGTGCTTATTGCCCATAATCACATTCTTGTGCATGGGGGAGTCCATGGGTAATCCACGTTTTTTTTATAATTTTTATAAATGCCAGCCATTTAACCTGCAAGTGTATCAGTGCCACCCTCGTATAAGCACCCCAGAAACATGTTGTCCAAGTACACACTGAAGGTAAAGTTGCATTGACATTTTGTGATAACTGACAAAAGCTTCTAGCTCCAGAGAGCTGATGTTGCTCTTAGGTGAGCTCATGTTCCTAGAGCAGAGTGATTCAAGGTCCTGTGACATGTCCTAGGGAATGTTTTAGATGCTTTTCTGTGTTTGCTGTCCTTGTGCCACGGTGGCTGCTGTCCTTGTTCATGCTGATTAGCGTGTGGGACAAGTCCATCCGCTGCACACTGAGTCACCACATTAATCAGAGGTTTTCTGCCTCTTGTCTCCTCCCGGCAAGGAGGCTGGAAACATATTTAGTATTCTTGAAACTGGGATCCAACATGTGAACAGGATGTCATGCTTTTCATACCCTTAATACCCGAATGCATGAGTCTTTTCATAGCATCTGCTGCATACAAAGATCCCTTTTCACCCACTTGCTTAACAGTGAGACAGCACTGATGTCTGACTGATGTAATTTCTCTAGAACCAGATGAGATGCAATGTTTGGCTGAAGGAAGCATCTTGTTTGCCAGCTGATTGATGGGTAGCACTGACCTATACAGTCCCAGATTGGCCTTTTCCAAGCTCATGTCCTCTTCTATTCCTCTATGAATCCAAGGAGATGAAATAGTTTAGGCAGGCTGTTAAGGAAAGCTTCTGGTCGTGAGAAGAGTTTTTCCTAGGATTCCAGGGTTCTTTATAATTTTTCATTTATCCAAAATAAGAAAGGGACAGACATTTCCAAAACTGAACCAAAGGCATCATTGTATCTAGAGTAGAGTACATGAAGACTCTTGCTTTGAACAGGAAGAGCAGGAGGCAAGCTTACTCCAAAAAGTGCAGGTTTTGGTAGCTGCAGCCTCTGGAAGAGCTGCTGGGCATTTGGGTTTGAGGTCTTCCTCAACCATTGTACATGAGATGCAGTGGGAAGTTCTGGGTAGAAATATGAGTCTTTGCACAGGAAAGGTGACATCAGTGTGAAGTCTCTTATTCCTCCTCTAGCCTGCTCAGGTGCTTCCCCAACCAATGCATTCTTAGTTAAATGACAGGACTTCATCAGCTTTGACTACCAGCTTTGGATCTGCCCAGGGGATATTTGGTTGAGTCATGTCGCTGGGCCTTCTCACTATCATCAGGAGTCACAGCAGTGTGAACAATCCTGCCAGGAGGAGGCAATTGGGCTGCATGACTTTAAATTGCTGCTGATAATTTTTTAATTCTCTAAGAGGCTTCTGGGAGTTGAAAGTTGAAAAGGAGATAGAACTTTCAGACATAGGCATCACTGAAGAAGGGCTGGTTTCTGATAGGGACAGTGGAAGAGGCAAGATTAGGAGGAAAGTGCTGACCTGGGGGCAAGCTGAGCGCATCTTTCTTTCCCGGAAGGCTCTAAATTTGCTGGCGTTTTATGCAAACATGTTGCCAAAATGGGCTTTATAGACTTTGGCCAGAAATGATGCTAAACCAATCAGAACAAAATTTCTTTCAAAAGACATCTGCATAATTGCTTGTTTCATCCTTAACACTTGTTCAGTAATCCCCCAGGTAAAACCACAGTCAAAAGGCCACTTCTGTGAAAGCTGTCCATCAAGGAAGGCCAGCCCTACTAACTCAGAGTCAACAGCCTTGAGTCCTGCATTCATTTGCAACAGGAGAGAATAAGGTTTATCCAAACAAGGATGATTGATTGCAGCAACTCTGGTAATCCTGCCCTAACCAATGTTAAAAGTAACAGCCTACATGAAAATGCCAGCCCTTGTGGGCACAGGCCAGAGTATAAAGATACTTGTGAGCCAGCTTGGTGAATAAGCCTGGTGAATAAGCCTGGTGAACACTATACTGAAGGAATTCAAATTAAAGATGCTGGAAAATCTCCATTAGCATCATAACTGAGCAAGGGTGTGTGGGGAGTTCTGACTGATCACTTCCTACTTCAGCATCTCGAGGCTCAGCTTTTCTGAAGCCCTCATTGATCAACTGCATGATGGATCTGATGAATTAGTTAAGTTAGTATCTTCCATTTAAGTTTTCAGGGCAAATTGGTACAGTATCAAATTAATTTGGTACGTTACTTGTGCCAGATCCTGTAAATTTCCATCAGTGCATCAGAAATTCATTTCAAGCCCTGCTGCAGATTTCAGGGTTTTCTAATACATGGAAAGTTACTTTTATGTTGATGCATCATTTATATGTGATGCAGAAGAGCAGAGTACAACCTGTGTAACATGGAAAGAGACAATGGAGTGAGGACAGAGGATCCAGATATCATCACTGGAGTACTCTAAAAAAAAGCTTTAAAAATCTAGATCAAGCAGCCACACCCAGCATCAGCTTTCATCTTCTTAACAGTAAGCCACTGTCATGCCCTTATCACACTCAAAGGAGGAAAGAGGAAGCAGAGCAACACTTATGTTTGCTTAGATATTCCAGATCAGAGAACGATGGTAGGTTTCTATACATCAGCACATACATTTCTTTACCTTTCAAGAGACCCTGAAAATAAAAATGTCTGTGTATTTGTTTATACAGGTGCTGTCTAAATCATAGTATCAAGATTTCAGAGGTAGCTAAACAGTAAGTATAAGGCTTTGTGAATTTAAGCTACAAAATACAGCCACCAAAAGAATATTCAAAATGCATTTGAAGGAATGGTACAAACTAGTTGTATAGCCCAAGGCCAGTGAAACATAAATAGCATTTCTCTTAAAGTATTCATGGATAATAGCTGAATCAATATTCCAGTCATAACAATTAATTTGACCATGCCAAGTCAAGCGTTATATCTGACCTGTGGCTCAAGAACTGAGCAGCAATAAAACTAAGAGCAATGGCTACTGGGTGAGGGTATTCATGGTCCAGGTCTGTTCTTTCAGTCACCCTGCAGAATGGAAATCACTCCTATGTAGAGGGTGTTTCTTGTCTATCAGGACAAGTTTAAAATCCTAAGCATCTTCAGAGGAACTGAAGGCTTATTTGCAGCAGGAGTAAGCAAAAGGCTGTGGCTTTAGCTCAGCTTCAGAACAACAGCTGATCCTCAGAACAGCCTCAGTAGATATCATGGGCTGCCAGTGAGCTGCAACACCACAGTTTAATCTCTTCTACCATAGCCTTGCCTGGTTGTCAGCCATGTTCGATAAAGCATGCTAGGGCACACAGGCATACCCCTCCTTCAGTTGTGCTCTTACAGGTTAGTGTGCAGCTAGATCGCATTATGTGGCAGTAGGGTTTTTATACACCTGTTGGCTGTGCACAACTTCTCTGAGCCTCCCAGACATGTGTGGTAGGACTGGTCAGGTGGGGAGCTCCCCCCACTGCACCATGTAGTAGCCATCACAGTGGGAGAAATACATGTTAGTTTTGCAGAGTGACCTGATAGGACACTTCTGTCACAGGCAGGGTTTGGTGTGAAGGCCTGACTAATTTGCTTTGCGCTAGCTCAGGGAGAGTCTTATGTCTTTCTAAATCCCCTGCATGTTTTTAGATCTGATGAAAATGAAACTGGCAATTCAACAAAGGCAAAATTCATCCTCGTGCAGGGGAATTGTATGAGGCTGTGTGCCTTTATATGTCAGCATATAGCTTCAGTAAGACTCAGAGGTACACTGGCCTTTCCCAGCACTCTGCCCAGGGAGGAATTCCTCCCTAAATGAACAACAGCCCTCCAGTAAGTAAAACCTTCCAGAAATAGCTTGCATGACTGATGTATCACACAGTACATCATGTACTATATTTCCCCCCTAGGTAACCTGCCTGAACAAAGACTCACTTTCGTCCTGAAGTTCTTTTGCCTCCTTGTGTGACTTGTATCAGTCATTCTTCAGCAATGCCCTCCACGCTAGAGAGACACCATGAAGCCTTGCTAAATTGTACAATTATTGTCAAAGAGATTTATGGTATAATATTTTGTTTTCAAACACCTGCTCCTCCCCTCTCTAGTAAAGAATTTACACTGACCAAGGTCATGTGAATTTCAGCACTCGGGATACCTGACTGACAGTTTACCTTAGCATGCCCTAGAGATGTATTGCATTCCAAAATGCACGACAACAATGTATGAAACCCATACTCAGCCTACAGCTTTTAAATTCCAGGTTTGACTGGGTTTGCATGCTGTGCAGACTAAACTTTAATAGTCGCTCCAGAAAATGAGAAAAAATTGATAAGTTAGAATAAAAGCATGAATCCATATCAATCACTCATACAGTTTTATACACAGATAAGTGTGTGGGAAAACTGGAAGAACTCAATCAAAACTGATGTGAAGAAGAATAACCGGCTTTATTGACAATGGGGGATAATCGCTATCGAGATACATGCCAGGAAGACTTACAAAAGGGATCCTCAGAACTAGTGACATAATTTGAATGAGATATGTCTTAGGAAAACTTAAATGTCATTGCTGTTCAGGTTGTCAACAGTAATTCTGTCATTTAGGTAAATGCTTCATTATTTTATTACAAGCCTTTAATTACAGACCTTGCATTCTAAATGTGTTTTGTTCTTTGAAACTCAACGACAAAGTGACCCATTATATATTAAAGGCACAATGGCAGCATGATTACATGCTAGCCCAAAAATATCTTACTATTACGATAAACTCATGGAGCTAATACTGGACAGCCAGGCACAGTACTTCAGTAATATGTCAGGTCTGTTGTCTGGCTTGTCTGTTTGTGTTTGTCACATCTTCAAAGAAGTCTGATGTTCAGCCTTCATGCATCAAGGGCATGACAATGTTATTTCTAAATATTGTGTAAAACTGACCAAAAACCAATGAGCATTTTTTCCAGTAATGTACCAAGATGGACCCATTTTAGGGTCCCTAGCCCTCCACGAGATAGATTTTACAGAGGGATTGTAATCAGTATGCTTTTCAAAAGAAGGTTTCATACCTTGATAAGTACAGCTTAAAGAGAGGCCACATCAGGTAGCTTTCCAACCCAGGCTTCCTTAAGGATATTAATTCAAGAGCCTATTTTATAATTGACAACTGAACTGTGAACTTTGGGGGTTTTGCGCCATTTGTGAGATTGTGTTCCCAAACCCCCAGACAATGCAGTGGAAAAAACCTGGAAAATGCAGTTATACCTCAGTCCTATCACATGAATTGTCTGTTCTTGACCCCAAGTTCACATTCACCTTAACTAAGAAAATGAAACAGATATATAACAAGGGAAATGGACCTGAGGGAAGGGAGTAATAATGGCCACATGCTGCAGTACAGAGAAGAACTGGAGCAAAGTATTAACATGTGAAAATCACAGTCCAAGGCAGGAACAAATCAAATGGGTTGCAAAGACTGCAGTGTATCCAAGGTACTTTGTGTGAGGTAGAGAAAAAGAGGCCATCCAGAGATTTGCAGAAGGGACAGGTATCAGCCCTGAAAAAAAAGGCTCCTATTGAACAAGTAACAAATATCAGCCTCTGATCTAACTTCCTTACTTCACAGACTTTTCTTGACCTGCTGTAATTTTGCAATGTGCTCTACAGCTTTGTGGCTGGTCTGTTGCTTGAAACAAACTGACTCATCAAATGATGCACTTTTACTGTTCTGTTTACACTATTGCAACAGCCTTATCTACAGTACAATAGTTCACTGCAAAACCTGAATATATAAAAAAAGACAGGCAAAGCTACCAAAGATCAAAACGTATTCTCATCTTAGGAGTCCATAACCGCACTTGCATAGTAAACTAAGTCCTTAATAGACTCAGTGTGCATTTTCCATACAAAGTAATAAGTATTCAGTCCTTGTATATGCAAGATTGTGTGCAAGACTGCTTTGGCTGCAAGAAGCCTCAGTGTGAAACATAGGATTCTGGCCGAAAAAAGGAAAGATGTCAGGAGGAAAAGAATCTTAGTTGGATCATAAAGCTACAGTTGCATATACTACACAGACAGGAAGTGGTAAAGTGGTAAGAGGAACTGCATAGAAACTACAGAAAGAGTCAACACAAGCTGATTAAAAGACTACACTTAAGCCACTCCAAAAATTTCATTCCCAGCCCTTAACTTGCCTTTTTTCCTTCGACAATGATCTTGATCCATCATAGAGGCTTGAAACTTCTTTTAACTCAATGCTTTACAGAGGAAGAGGTCAACACCACTGTCAAGAGCCAATAGTTGCGGGTAGGTCTGTTCAATATTTAAATACATGGCTTCTCTACAGCACCTCTTCCTTACCTGTAATACCCCTCCTGCTAAGTTTACGGGTTTGAAACTGTAAGTCAAGTAGAAGAAAGTTAAATTACAAGATGATTTTCTGGTGTGAAGAAATCTTCCTTGGAGTCTGCATTTCAGTAACAACCCAAATGCTCTATAAGACTATTCGAGCATAATTCCTGAGTGCAGCTCTGTCCTATATATCTCAGGCTGCTTTGTCGAATGCTTAGTACCAAGCAGCCATTTCAAATGTGTATGAACAGGAATAGGAACAGAATTAAGTAGCTAATGGGAAGCATTTGTTATTGCCTAATTGCATCAAATATATCTGTATTTAAGAAAGCAAATTATAAATATAACTGACAGTCATGGAATTGTACAAGGTTGAACACAGTTCTGGAATCAAAACTTAAATAGCCTTTGCCTGCCATGATTCATCATCATGAACCTGCGGGTATAATGGCAGCCAAGGAGATTTGGGCGAAGGAGAGAATTCATAACATATGACAACTCAGTGAATTTCCAGTTATTTTAAATATCTTTTTTTTCTTTAAATATAGACCATCTTTATGAGTAGATACTCATAGTTCCATAAGGGTCAATTATTAGCCTTTTGCAATTATTCTTTTAGCCTCTGGGGCTCAATAATGACTTTTTTTCTTCCACTTTTTGAGCACAGCTCCCAAGCTCTCAAGTACAGAGAAACCCTCTGTAGTGAACAACCACACAGCTTAATGTTGTATCCAGAACTGACATAGCTGCTTGAAGAAAGCGGGCTAACAAATGCAGGTTTTGCTCATAATGATAATAATGACACAGTATTACTTGTAATTTGTGCACTAAGTATTTTATAGAAAATCAGAATCACTATTGATATAAACATTATACTGGAATATGTAGCTATTCTCTATGCTATGAGCAGCAGCACTACTTGTTCATTTGCATAAAGGTCTTTGCTAAAAATGGCAAGAAACAAGCGGAAAAAAAAAAAGAGTAACAGAAATTAGATTTAAACAAGTTCTAAAATCCTTCAAAGATAAAACCCAGTGGAGGTCACACAAATTATATAATACATTGCATATTAGTAAGTCATTTTCATTAACACAAATAAAACCCAACCTAGCACACCTGGGTTGATATAATTGAAAAACAGTAAAAAAGGGGTACACACAAGGCATACCAGCATGAGACGGATTAGGACAAGCATTAAAAGACCAAAACAGTTATGAAGGTGTGAAAGTACTACTGTAGTCTCTAGTTTAGGCTTGCTATTTTGTAGTTTAATAATATTGCTTGTTAAATCATAACATGTCACATTCATAAAAATTATCATAAATCAAGACCAAACTGTCAAGCCAAGAGGGCAACTATTTATGGCTGCTGTGGAAGAAGGGGATTTTAGTAGCCCCTTAAAACTAGAGCACCCAAATTTAGCACAACCACCAGAGCAAACTACAGTTGAGGCTTCTTTCCATGTCCTTCTACAACTGAAGAGTTGATGAACCATGTG